>APFE030541779.1:949-38429 GCA_000404065.3 Pinus taeda | reverse complement strand
ATGCTTCTTCTGGCACTCTATTCATCACTGCTTTTGTAGGACACCTGTTCAGAATATACGCTGCACAATTTACAGCTTCAGCCCAATAATCATTTGGCAAATGCTTTGCCTTCAACATGCTCTTCGCCATATCCATGATGGTCCTGTTCTTCCTTTCAGCAACTCCATTTTGCTGTGGGGTGTACCTTGCTGTAAATTGTTTATGAATTCCATTTTCTCTACAAAATCGTAGAAACTCCTTGGAGATATACCCACCTCCTCTATCAGTTCTCAAAACTTTAATGTGCAACCCGCTTTGGTTTTCCACAAGTGCCTTGAAATTTCAGAATTTCTCAAACACTTCACTTTTGTTTTTAAGAAAATATACCCAAGTTTTTCTTGCAAATTCATCAATAAATGTTAGGAAATATTGGCTGCCTGCTAATGATGGAGCTTGCATCAGTCTACATAAATCTGAGTGGATGATCTCTAAGGGTGCCTTTGCCCTTATGCTTTTACCTGATGGGAAACTTTCTCTATGTTGTTTCCCCAAAATGCAACCTTCACATAGGCTGTCCGGTTTCTCTATCAATGGTAATCCTTTCACCATTCCTTTTCTGCTTAACAATTTTAGACCTCCAAAATTGAGATGTCCAAATCTCAAGTGCCACAACAAATTTTCATCCTTTGGCACGCTTTGGAAGGCCTCTTGGGTAACAGCTGCAATTACATCTTTGTTTTTCAGATCTGCTCTTATTCTAAGAGGGAACATCCTGTTCCTTGTCATCTTCACTTCAGCAATACATCTTTTGCTGGGTGCTATATCCATGATGGTGCATACATCATTCACAAAGAAAACATTGTAACCCTTTTGAACAAGCTGTCCAATACTCAAGAGGTTACATCTCATTCCGGGGACATAATAGACATCTGATATGGTTTTCCTTTCTCCTTGCTTTGTATATTTTTACCTCCCCTTTTCCCATAACAGAAATTTTGCTATCAGTTCCTAGTGTGACTTCTGATTTCATATTTTTATCTAGGGCAGAAAAGAGAGCTATATTTCCTGTCATATGGTTGTTGCAACCTGAGTCTAAAAACCATGTGTCTTCACTGTTTGTTTCAGCCATGTTACAGGCTAACAATACATTATTTTGGCTAATGTTTTCTCTAGTGACATTTGCATTTTGTCTATTACTCATATCATGCTGCTTCTTCCTACATTCACTGGCATAATGCCCATATTTTTTACAATAATAGCATTGGACATTGGAATTTTCATACCTTTGTCCTTGAGCATGACGTTGTTCTCTTTGTTGGCTGTTGCCTTGGCCTTGGTTCTGATTTGAGTTGCTGCCTCTTCCTTGAGCATTTGCTGGACTATTCCTTCCACCTCTGTTATGGCTTCTGCCTCTTCCTCTCTTGTTTCCTCTTCCTTAACCTCTTCCTCTTCCAAAGGACATCTGGGTCTTAAAGGCTTGCTCTAGAGATGAGTTTTCACTCCTACTCAATCTCTGCTCATGTGTTATCAGTGATGCATGTAGCTCATCAACTGAAAAGTTTGAGAGATTCTTTGTCTCTTCAATGGTGGTGACTATAACATCAAACTTTAAGGGTAAGACCCTCAATATTTTCTCCACAATCCTCCTTTCTTCAATGGTTTCACCATGAGTCCTCATCTGTGTGACTAGACCAATTACATGTGTGAAGAATGAGTCAATGTTGTCTGACTCCTTCATGCACAGATTCTCAAAATCTCTCCTCAGCAATTGTAGTTTTGCTGTCCTCACTTTCTCCATGCCTTGGTAGGCGGTCTTAAGAGTTTGCCATGCTTCTTTGGATGTCTTAGCTCCTGCTATCCTTGGAAACACACTCTTGTCTAATGCTTGATACAAAAATACAAGGGCTTTTGAATCCTTCTTCCTATTGCTCTTCAATAGGTCTTTCTTTGCCTGAGTTAATGTATTAAACTCATTCTCATTTGCTGGTTCATCAAAACCATCTTCAACAAGTTCCCATAAATCTTGACATGCAAATAGGGCTTTCATGGTTATTGCCCAATATTCATAGTTTGTCCCATTGAACTGTGGGAATTGAGGGTGAAACAAACCCATATTAGTGCTTGTGCTAGCCATTCCTTGCATTCTCAGCTATGCTTCTAAATCCTTGACTGTGTATTTAAAAACAACTGACTGCTGCAACCAAAAGACTCCTCCCTTCAGCTTCTTTGTCACCTTCAAAGAGCCTAAGCCTGCTCTGATACCACTGTTGAGTATTTTTGCAATGGGAAAATACCAAAACCAGAAAAATATAAAACACAGAGGCAATGCTCTGTTTTCTTTACACCAGGATCTTTTTGCACAGAGGAGTCTTTAAAAAAAAATTACTGAACAGAGAGTATTACACCACCATAAAATGATTTCTATTCATTAAACAAAAACACTTACATATTCATCCTCTTTTACTCAGAGGGATTCACCAAAACATTTTAACAAAAATTACTCTACCTCCTTTGAAATTTTACACCACTGTGTGTAAATATTTCATTTACATTCACTGCTGTGTGAAAACAAAAATTACAGGGATTTACACATTTACCTTTTCACTGGTGTGTGAAACAATTCATGGTTTTGGAACAAGCTACCGCTGGTTTTCTTCATTCACTTCACTGCCTTCTCCTACACTGCTATGCATTCTTTTTACTTCTTACATTACAAACAAAACATTTTTACGCTGCTACGTTTCATACATATTCAAAAATGAACTCTGTTACATTTTCATTTTACCAGTTGTGTGGTTTTTACTTCTCTCTGCTGCGAACAGAAGTCCTCCTCCTCTCGTGTGCAACTCTATATTACCCGGAGTCAACACACATACTAAAACGTATACAATACAATTCATATGCAATTAATTAAAAACTTACATTTCATTTTTCGCCCATACTTCCGTATGCCATAACTATTACGGGCCCTAAAAACATTAAAAACTTTACCAAAAAACCATGTCATAATATTAACTTAGGGTATGGTCCATAGTTTTATTCCATACTGCATTTAATTTACCAGGGCCCGTATACCTTCCTCACGATCAGACGGCAGACGGCGGACAGTCTTTGAGCTGATCGAACGAATATCGGATACCTTGCTTTGATTGAACTTTACTCAACGCAATATTTTAATGTTGTCAGACCCCGTATGCAACTTCCTCGCAATCGAACGGCGGACAAACGATGGACCAAATCGGACGCATATCGGATGGGGTGAGTTGACCGACATTTATCATCCGATAAATGTCAGAGGATGATGTCACAGCAATCCACGTGGTTGCTCCAAATTGCATCGAAGCCTCTTGTCCGGAAACAGCTTTATGCCAAAAGGTGGTGCGATGACTTACCGCCAGTTTCTTGGCTTGCTTTGGTGGTTTTGGCGTGCGTTGACTGCTGACCCACGCGCAGTGAAATTATAATTTCAACACGTTTCACTGGGATTTCGGTTGACCATACACCTGCACAGAAAATTAAAGAGCATATGTTCATTATGGGCATTAAATGGCTTTTTTCTGCCTTCCGATACGTCTTTCTCAACCACTGCCCATAGCTCTTCTGAAGCCTTCTGAAGCAAAATTTCTTGAGCTTGGCATGATGTTCTTCTTAGGGGTCCATGTAGGACAACACCCTGAAGCCTTTAGTGAAATCAGAGCTGGGGATGTAATTACCAATGAAAACATCTCACTTTTCGACTTTTGTCATGTCGAACAGTACGCGGAAGCTCTTGGAATCCAGAAGAATGATGGCTTGTGCTTCCGGAAACAGTGGCAGCCCTGACGGAAGATTCACTCTATAAACAGTGCTCTTGTACTGCATCATTTGGCTTTTGAAGAATTCTTCTGGACCTTCTTTCACGAAGCAATCATATCTATCCTTGATCGCTCCGGCGATTCCCAAGCCATACGTTCCGGGAATGTCCTCCGAGGCTGTTGCAGAAGCCATACGTGTTGCTATTTCTATTACAGGCTGAAACACAAGTCCGCCGCCTGATCGCTACTAGGTAGCAGTGAAAACCAGCGTGGGATGTTTCATCCAAACACCTTCTCGGTCTATATTTATGCAAAAAAAACACAATTTGTAAGCGGTGTAGCATCCAGAGTTATCTTTTTGGTTTCCCTTAAAACAAACAATCAAGAATTTTAATGCCCGCGACTCGGTGCCAAAAATCCAGATTCTAAAGCTGTACGACCACCATAATTTATAACAACCATAAGGATTTTATAATGTTAATTATTCGGAAAGAGAGCGTTCATTTCCAAAGTTTTTCCACAACAGCCTTCACATTAACAGTAGTCCTATTGTAGATGCCCATAATTGTACGAACTTTTTTTATGGGTTAGAATGGATTTATTTTCGGTGGGGTTAGGATGGAATTAAGCAGATTAATAATAATAACATGGTGGTTAGTTACAAGGCATTAATTTAGGTTGGTGTATAAAAAAAAATTGTTGTAAACAAAAATTTTATACAAAATTTGATTACTAAAATTTATTAAAATATACATATTCAATTTCTTGATTGATTTTGAGTTTGTAACCTTTCAAAATAAACACTCACTCTGAGACATCATGCCTACATACACGATGCTAAATTTATCACTGTAAAGAAACCATATAGGTAGTTCGGTGTTTGTCCGTTCCGTGCATCCTTTATTATTGCCATTATGGCGAGCCCTATTTCCACCCCTATAGGTTATTTAATGACCGCTAAGTATGTGACATGACACTCCTGCATCCAAAGGATGCTACATATTTATGAGTGCCATACATGTCCATCGACTTTCCGGCAACTTGATCACTCTACCTCCGACAAGCTCCACTCTTCAATGTAATTAATGCAGATTTTGGACAACCCCCTATCCGACATCTAGACCAGCGTTGATTAGACATTCAACTAATCTATTCAATGCTTCATCTGCCTCAGATAATTTCAAATTCAGCATTCGCGCTCGATATTTAAATTAGAAAAACGAAATTTATATCAGTCCTCAGCGAATTGTTTTTGCACCTTTGGCATTCAATGGGAAGATACTTAGGAGATGAGCTCCATTATTATTTTACCTGTTTGAATCTCTAGACAGGCACCAGCTTTTAGGCGTCATCTTTTTCATTTTACAGGTCAAGAAAAAAAATTAAAATTTTAGAGGACAGAGGAATTTGTTCCGAACCGCTCCAGATTGTATGATGTTCTTTGGTTTGGATTTTACACGAAGATTCGAATTAAAAGATTTAATGAAATCCAATTTTCGAGTTTTTCTCTTCCCTGCTATCCCAGGAGGATCATAAGTTGGGTAGTAGCACACATCCACATCTGTTGGGCTGGTTTAGGTGCAGAAGATGGGAATGCATGTTGAGTAGCAGATGGTTCAAGTGGAAACTTGCAATTAATGCAGTGCTAACATAGAGCGAGTGTCCAAAATATGAAATCGATGAAGTTCTCTGCAATGGCGATCGCCTTGCTTGCAATGATGATGATGAATTTGTATTTTGTATCTACGGATCATGACTGTGGAGAACAAGCAGGTGGAGCACTCTGTCAAGATGACTTGTGTTGTCGCATATGGGGATGGTGTGGCAACATGGAGGCCTATTGCGGGCAGGGTTGCCAAATCCAATGCAGAAGATCGAGTCCTATGCCTCCCTCACCCACACCTCCCTCACTGTCTCCTCCCTCACCTTCTACTCATGGTGGTCAGGCAGTTGCATCTATCATCACTGAAAGCATTTTCAATGAGTTATTGAAGCACAGAAATGCCGACGTTTGCATGGCATGAGGATTCTACAACTACTCTACCTTCATTACTGTTGAAATTGTAATTTCAACTATCGTGGAGCGACAGCGACCGCAGCGTAGTTTTCAGAAAACCGCCATGGAGTCCATCGCACCGCCTTTCTCGCAATGGTGGTTTTTCCTCAAATGGCAGTGATACAATTAGCTGCTGACACGTGCCTAGAGCCACTGTTCCAAAACAACTTTTCATCGGAGCATAAAGATCAGTCAGAAAAGTCCACGCAATATTGATTGCAACCGTCCGATTGAATTCAACGCTGTCCACCCTCAATTGAAGCTAGGGCTGCGTACAAGTTTGCACCATGACTTGTGTGAAGTGAAAGTTTTTTTTGGTTGACCGCCGGTTCCTGTCAGTAAAGCACTTTAATGAATTTACTGCAGTCGTAATTGTTGTTAAAAATTTTAATTTTCTTATTTTCTTATTCACGGGAGTATGTTATAGGAAAATTGCATTGTCACTTTGTAAAATGGTTGAACATATGCAATGCGCAGCAACGCGAGCACATATGAATGCACAACAGTGCAGTGCAGAGATTAAAAGGCAATGTTTTTGTTTATGGTATGAAATGTAATACGCACAACAGTGCGAAGAAGGAAGGAGTAGCATGAGCATAGGGAGCACGCAGCAACATGAAGATATGTTTTGGTTGTTCGTTGAACATGTAATGTATTAATCCCTCTGCAACATAGCATAGCAGTGCATGAAGGTAACTTTTTTTTGTTGGACATATGAAATGAAAAATACGCACAGCAGCGCGTATGTGTGAAGTTAAAAGAAAGAGGTGAAACACACACAACAGTGTGTTGATTTTTCCCAGCAGAGACAGAGTTTTCTTGGTAATGCACAGCAGTGTAGAGATATTGTGGTGGTTGTTGTTCGGTGAAAAACAACATGGGAATGCATAGCAGCGTGTGGAAATTTTTTTTGGTTGATTCAATGAAATGAAATGTAACGCACAGCAGTGCGAATGTGTGTTTTTTGGGTTAAATATGCAATGTAATGAAATGTGAGCAACAGCAGCTTGCGAATGTAAAAAATTTTCACACAGCAGTGAAAATGGTAATGTAAGTTTTCTTTTGTTTGAATATGTAATGAAAATTACACAGCAGTGTAAAGAAATGATGTATACAGAGAGTTTGTAATGCAACAACGCGTAAATAAAAATTTTACACAACAGTGTTGAATTTTTATTGTGAGACAGAGTATTTTTTGTTGTTGCATAGACAGTTGGTAAATCCCTCTGTTAAGAGGAAGATGCTTTTCAGCATAAAGAGTTGTGAAATTCCTCTGTTAAGAGGAAGATGTTTTGTAACAGCAGTTGTGAAATCCCTCTATTTAAGAGGAAGATAATTTATGTTGCAGTTGGTTTCTTGTTAATGAATAGAATTATTTTTTTTGTTGCTGAAACTTTGTCCTCGGCAAGACAGTTTTTAGCTTCCCTGTGTTAAGATCCTGTGTGTTAAAAATAGAGCATCAGTCTCTGTTCTGTTCAGTTAATTTTGTTTTGGAATTTAGCAGAAAATTACCAACAGCGGTAACAGAGCTTGTCCAGGCTCTTTGAAGGTGTCAAAGAAGCTAAAGGAAGGTTCTTCGCTGCAGCAACTTCTCCAGCAGAGTGAAGACTCAGTGAAAGATCCAGGTATTTCTCAAGTTAATTTTTTTGTTGTTGTTGAAGAAACAGTCAGTTATTTTTAAAATACACAGTCAAGTATTTTGAGGTAGAGTTAAGAATGACAAGGGCAAGGAAGAAAGTCTCTAATCCTCCTAAGGATGTGTCTCTCTCTACTACTAAAATAGAAAACAATCAATTTGAAAGCATTCTATTTGAGGCTCCAAGGTTCAATGGGAACTTTAATATACGGGAAGTAAAAATGAGGACTTTATTACAGTCTCAAGGGATTGAAATTTGGGAATTAGTGATTGATGATAGCAGGATGGATAGAGAATCCAGGGAGTACAATGCAAAAGCGGCAAAGACAATCTTGGCTGGGCTACCTGATTCTGTAAAGAAGAATCTTGGAAAACATTCATCAGCAAACGATATATGGGACAAACTTCATGACCTTCACTCAAAAGGAGCACTGACCATGACCATCAATCAAAAGGGAGATCCTAAACCCATCATAGAAGCTGAAAATGAGAGTGATGACATCAAGGCTGAAGCAGACCTAGAAGATGAAAAGAATGAAAATGACTTCGTAGAAGAACTCCTTGCTCAACTTATGACTGCCATGGAAGAGATTAACAATTTGAAAAAGGAAAATGAGGCACTTAAGAAGATAGCTCTAGTTTGTAACCAAGATCAAACAAGGAAGAAAGTTGACCTCATCAAGCTTCAAGTACAAGAAGGGATGAAGAGCTTGCCAAGCTGAAGAAGGAATTTCATCAAAGCAAAAGGAAGCATCATGAAGAAGTCATATCCATGACAAATCAATTGAATAAAGCAAAGAAGCAGGAAGATACCTTGTCAAGTCAACTTGAACAAAGGCACAAGAGCGTGAACAAACTTGAAGAAGAGATTGGTCAATACAAGGTAGAGGTCTCCTCCCTTAAGTCTCAATTACAAGAAGTCAGGAAACATGCACAAGAAGCTGAGAACAGAATGGAAAGCAGTCAAGCAAAGAATGAAGAAATGAAGTCATATATCATCTCCCTTAAAATAGTAGCAGCTGAAGCTACTCGTAGCAAGGAAGAAACTGAGGAACAACTTACAAAGAAGAATAATGAGTGTGAAAGATTGGAAGAAGAGATTGTCCTCCTCAGAAAAAAGGTTGAAGGGATGAACAAAATCTTGAAGAGCTCTCAAGCCTTGGATGACATGCTCAGCTATCACAGATGTCCATCTGATAAATCAGGACTCGGGTATGCAGGTGAACCCTCAAACAAGAATGAAAATTCGGATTTTCCACAGTGTTCATTTTTATGTTGGTCGATGTTTCAAGTCTAGACCCAGACTCATCATCACGACAGATGTACGGAGAAAAGAAAGAAAGGGTTTTGATAAATATGTAAAAGGTTGATGTAATATGGCCGACTAATTGCCTGCTTAATGCTATTATTTCATTATTTATATTTATTTAAATCATTATCCTTCCTTATTCATATTATTTAGTATTATTTATTGTTCTTAATCATTATTAATGTTATTATAATAATTAACCTATTATTATTAACATTATTGTATTATATAATTAATCATTAATTTATTTATAGTTATAAATTATCATATATTTTTATTTAATTATATTAATATTTAATTATTGTATAATTGAGGCTTTTGCATCCATCATAGTTATAAGAAGAATTTCGGCGTAAATCACATAGAGAAAGACCTTTGCCTTTCGAACCAACTAGTGTGGTTCATCGTCAGGACAAGCTGAAGAGACAGATCCAGTCTAGCGTGTTAAATAGCTCGAGCAGATATTCCAACAGCTAAAATCGAATAATGTCAATATTCTCAATGTTGTTAATATTCCCAATATTTACTATTATATTAGCGGAAATAACTAAAACTAGGTAAAAACTAAAACAAACTAATAGTTCATTTATTAAAATTCTTAAAGATAATAATATATCACAATCTTTCTCCTTAATATTTAATATTATATATCTGGAAATTAGGATGAATAAGGTAAATAAATACCCTATTTACCTGAAGTTAGTTTTAAAATTAGTTACTACATATTTATTAATATATATATAATATATAACTCTATTTTAATGAAGAAATGTTAATAAAAATAGTTAATATAAATAAACGGAGAAAAGAGTTAAAATATTAATATATAGTAATGTATAATAATAATATACAATATATCAATACTAATATATAGTGATAAACATAAATAATAAATAACCACTATGTATTAATATTAATAATAATAATATGTAAGTTAATATCAAATAATATATACTAGCCTTCCTTCATATTTATTATTATAATTAAGGACCAAGATAAATTAGGTAAATAAAATAAATACCATACTTATTAAGGTAAAATTAAATTAGATTACAATTATTATAATTATCCCAATAAAAATACTTATAAGATAAAACAAAAGAAGATATAATAAGTAAAACAATAATATATATATAAAAATAATAAATATAGTAATAAAAAAAATAAACACAAATTCAATATAATATACATCCGATAAAGTTTATATCTAATAATAATAATACAAACTAGTAAAATATAATAATAACATAAATAAAATTAAAAACAATATATAGTAACATTAATAATATAATAATATGTGTATAACCAAAAAATAATAAATAAAAATACATAAATAGTAATTTATCTATTTAAATTATTAAATATAAAATGTATATATAAATATTATTTCTTAGGTAAATTACTATTTATTATACATATTATCATTAAATAGAATAAACTATTTTAATATTAAATATATATAAATAATAATTTGTTAGTAAATATTATTGTAAAAATAAAATATAAACAAAAAAAAATTAAATTAAAAAATAAATAAAAATAATAAATTATTAATTAAAAAAACAAATAATATATATAAATATATAATATATATATATATAGATAAATAAATAAAAATAAAAAATAAAAAAATTAAATAAAAAATAAATAAAAAATAAAAAAATAAAAAATAATAAAAAAAAATAAAAATAAGTAAACAAATGAAAATTAATCGGATGACACGGCAGGGATCCAAGATCTACTAATCTTCCAGTCATCATCTCTGTTGAGATTGATAGGCCTTCTTTCGATTTCAATGGCTTCCCTGAATTTACGATGATGGAACTGAGCTACTTTGGCCACGACCCTGGCCTCCTCAATACAGACTCGATGCTTGGTCTTATCCACATGTTCCGCTAACGCTGAAGACTTGGTTCTTCCATGTCTCAGGTCAGCCACATAGGGCGTTCCACAGGAACATGGGATCAAATATACACCCTTCATATCCTTAGGGTCAATACAATCAGCGGCTGACACATGCCCAGAGCCATTGAATTCAACTCTGTCCATCGTGGATTCAAGCCAGAGCTGCGTACAAGTCTGCACCATGACTTGCATGAAGTAAAAGTTTTTTTTGGTTGACCGTCATTTCCTGTGAGTAATTGTTGGTAAAAATTTTAATTTTATTATTTTCTTATTCATAAAAGTATGTTATAGGAAAATTGCATTGTCATTTTGTAAAATGGTTGAACATATGCAATGCGCAGCAGCGGGAGCACATATGAATGCACATCAATGCATTGCAGAGATTAAAAGGTAATGTTTTTGTTTATGGTATGAAATGTAATACGCACAGCAGTGCGAAGAAGGAAGGAGTAGCGCAAGCATAGGGAGCACGCAGCAGCGTGAATATATGTTTTGGTTGTTCGTTCAACATGTAATGTGTTAATCGCTCTGCAACATAGCACAACAGTGCATGAAGGTAATTTTTTTTATTGGACATATGAAATGAAAAATACGCACAACAGCGCCTATGTGTGAAGTTAAAAGAAAGAGGTGAAACACACACAACAGTGTGTTGATTTTTCCCAACGAGACAGAGTTTTCTTGGTAATGCACAGCAGTGCAGAGATATTGTAGTGGTTGTTGTTTGGTGAAAAACAACAGGGGAATACACAGCAGCGTGTGGAAATTTTTTTTGGTTGATTCAGTGAAATGAAATGTAAGTGAATGTGTGTTTTTTGGGTTGAATATGCAATGTAATGAAATGTGAGCAACAACAGCTCGGGAATGTAAAAGTTTTTCACACAACAGTGAAAATGGTAATGTAAGTTTTCTGTCATTGGTGAATATGTAATGAAAATTACACAGCAGTGTAAAGAAATGATGTATGCAGAGAGTTTGTAACACAGCACAGCGTAAATAAAAATTTTACACAGCAGTGTTGAATTTTTATTGTAAGACAGTATTTTTTGTTGTTGCATAGATAGTTGGTAAATCCCTCTGTTAAGAGGAAGATGCTTTTCAGCATAGCCAGTTGTGAAATCCCTATGTTAAGAGGAAGATGTTTTGTAACAGCAGTTGTGAAATCCATCTGTTAAGAGGAAGATGATTTATGTAACAGTTGGTTTCCGGTTAATGAATATAATTTTTTTTGTGTTGCTGAAACTCTGTCCTCATCTAGACAGTTTTTAGCTTCCCTGTGTTAAAATCCTGTGTCTCTATTTAATTTGTGTTAAAATCCTGTGTCTCTGTTTAGTTAATTTTGTGTTGAAGTTTAGCAGAAAATTAACAACGATTACGGCTGCCAATGATTTTCCCGGCTTCGACACCACCGGCAATCTGCATTCAGAGAATATATGGCCATGCATGATGACCACGTGCCCTCTCCTCTTACACTACCAGCACACTTTACCAAATCCCTTCACTCTGACTTCACTAATTCCGAGTTCATATTTGCAGCTAAAAATGCTGAAAGGTCTCCTGGAATTAGTGATGTGGAAAGTTTTGTGGCAGCTAATGCTAATGCCATAGCATCATCACATATACATATGTGCTATAAAAACATCAAATATTGTAGAGATTGAACGCAAGGGAATGAGACCCTTGCTGAGTCTATTTCAGAGGCTCGCTGCTTTCTTTGGACAAACCTCCCACGAAACCACAGGTCATATTTCATCTCTACTACTTGTGCTTTCCCTATGTGATCTTACTTGGCTTTACATCTCATCTTCTATGAAATATTGCTAAACAGGCGGATGGGACGACCCCTCCCGACCAATACTCGTGGGGTTGTTGTTTCAAAGAGGAGGTAGGCGATCCTCCCAGTTATTGCGATGAAACCACCCAATGGCCCGATGCACTTGGAAAGAGCTACTATGGACGAGGGCCCCTTCAATTACCATGGTCACTGGTTTCTATATCTCTGGTTTCTATATCTCCCAATTTTAAATACTCTAACTGTATTCTGCACAGACACACTCAAAAAAGTATCTGTATCAAATTTAACCTTCATGCACCATTTGTTCAATTTGCTTTGTATTATTCAGGAATTTCAACTATGCAGCGACCGGGGAGGCAATCGGATTTGATGGCATAAACAACCCTGACATCGTTGGTAACAATGCCACCATCTCGTTCAAGACGGCGATTTGGTTATGGATGACCGCCCAGCCTCCAAAGCCTTCCTGCCACGATGGATGACCGGGAAATGGGGTCCGCCCAGCAGCGACAAGGCCGCCTTGCAAACTGTGGGATATGGAATGGTTACCAACATCATCAACAGTGGGTTGGAGTGCGAGAAAGGAAACGTCAAGGAGAAGGAGGACCGCATCGGCTTTTACAAAAGAGCTACGGATCAAACCTGGACTGCAACAACCAGAGGGATTTCGGCTCTGCAGTTTAACCTTAACCTCCTATTATCAAAACTGTGGTTTGAACATTGTTCATGAATCTGAGATTTCGAATCTAAGCAGTTCGATTTGTAAATACACATAAGAAGAAGAGATTTTAATTACAAATAATTTCTTTGAAAATACACATGGAATTTAATATTAATTAGTTTACTAAGTTTAAAATATATTAATTAGTTTATTAAGCTTAAAAGATTAATTTCTTTGATATATGGTTTTTTTTTAAATGTTTTATAATTTTTAAAAATATATAATTGGTAAATGTTAATTTTTAATTATTTAATAAATTTATATTACCTTATTTATTATAATAATTTTTATTTAAAATAATATTTTAAATATCATAAATTTTGCAATTTAATTGATTAAATATTTTTTAATATTTATTTAATTGTAATAATCAATAAGAATGAATAATATATATAATATATATATATATATATATATATATATAATTAATAGAAACTAATTTAAATTGGAAAAACTTTTTTCATATATATTTATTTTATCTATTTTTCTAGATTTATTAAACTAATTTACAGGGGTAAAAATTTTTTTTGTTAATACATGACATATGTATACACACTTACCCATTTATTATCTAATTGCATATTATCTTAATTTATATGTAAATGTGAGAGAAAGAATATGATGTATGATAATCACTAATCTCATTAACATCAAATTTAATTTATTTGATTTTAAAAAATTTATTTATTTTATATTTTCATAATAATTTTTTTCCCTTACATTATTAGAATTTTAATGAATTATAACGTTCAAAGTATTTATATCAAAAGAAATATGTTAAAATTGCAATGTTATGTATATATTATTTGTATTGATTTTATTTATATGAAAGATATTATTAAGTTAGAAAATCAAATACCTCATTAAGAAATCATAAAAGTTCTTGAAAGCCAAGACTTTAATAGTCGATATCAACACATCAAGATAAATAGGTGTCATTTCTTTAAATAGGTTTTAGGTTTAGGTCCAGACCTCAATTCATCTCCTCGAATGCGTTTTAGGGGCACATTAAGAAACAACTTTGTCCTTTTCCAATTATGCTTGACGACCATGATTCTTTTCCAAATATGAGCGGAAGCCATGATTTTTTTCCGAATATGCTTGATAGCCAAGATTCACATGTATCAGTAAGGGGAATATTGAGAGAGAATTCACTTCCTCAGAGTGTACTACCATCTGCTCTTTTAATTCCACAGACTATACAAAATGTGGCCCAAGGAAGAAGAAGATGAATTGGGGCAGTGACATTCGTTGTTGAGGTAAAGGTTCTCAACAGAATTCCATATTGAGAGTTGCAATCAATATGGAAATGGAGATGTCATCATATGATTTTATGTTTTTAACCCCTCTACCTCTAATTAAGATTAACCCTAAACATTGTAACTATTTTCCTAAACAATTTCAACATTTACCTACCCAATAGACAATTTAATTAACAATTAAAGCTTGAGACTAATCATTTTTACCATGAAATTTTAATAATATCACATCTAAATGTTATACCATGTCTCAACTTTTCTAAAATATTTTTATTGATTTTGAAAAATAACAAGTATTGTATCATAGTTTAGTTAGAAGAAATATAATGAATAGTCAACTATAATTTGATTATGTACACCTTATCAAAACATAATTACTTATAATTGAAGTAAAAAATATTTAAACTAGCATTTGCACCAGATGTTGCAAAGGAAATGCCTTAAGGTGTAAATTGAGGAACAATCACGACATGGGAATGAGAAAATCTAAATAATATGCAGAGATATAGTCACGACATGGGAATGGGAAAATCTAAATAAGACGTAGAGATGTAGCAAAAATGAAATTCTAAAGCTTTATAAACAGAGGTTGATATAGGATGCCTCACTCTATTTTTATTAATTATTGAATTAATATTGCATAGAAATCTCATAAAATTCAAGCAACTTACTATGATCTCTAATTTTGACTTTGGGTCATTAACATGGTGATGTCGTGTATCAACCACTCAACCACTAAACCACAGGCCAACAAACAAAATACTGCAAAATGTTACGATCATTACCATAGTAAATTCAATGACTCTACACACAAGAATTTATTCTTTACGCGAAGAACATATTGCTTAACCATATCCACAAAAAATAATGCAATGTGTAAGCAGAACATAAACTTTGTTATTATAACTCGTAACATTATTCCAACCAACAAAACTATCTCCACATTTTGGAAAATCAAATGGAAATAAGTTTTGAAGAATTCATTCAAAAAACATCCAAGATCATTGGCTCACATGATTAATGGTACCCTATCCTATGAATCTAATATTTTAAATGATCTTAAAAAATGGTACAATTGAGGGGGAAAGAAAGATCCAAAGAATGTATACCATAGGGACCAATAAACAATCTATTTGACAATCCTTGCTAGGCTCAACAAAAACAAAACTACTCCTCCTTAAATCCTTCACAGTCAATACAATTGTTGTACAACACAAGGTTCATATTGTTGTCAATCAAGCAATAGTGTTGATCGCAAATACCACCAGATTCCTTCAATGTCATACAGTGATTAATGCACCAAACATAGGTATACCAGCTGCAATGACTTATATCATTTTACTGATGTTGCCATGTCAAAATCAATGTGATATTGTAATTAAGTCACCTTTAAGCAAATCTTATTGCAATTTCTATACAAGGTTGTCTACTAAAATAACTTTAGTGCTCACTGTTAACACCTAGACCACAATCTGTAAGTATGATGTAGTTTTGTAGAAAAAATCTTCCACAGTAGCCTCAAGAAAGGATCCAGATTAGTATTGGATTGTTTGTCTTGGATAAGCTTAAACTGTGCATACATAATTCACTCATACCAAGGGATAGTTGAAAGCTTAGACATTTCCAATTCATAGAAGTTGTGTCAGATTTGTAAGTACAAATATTTGTATTTGTTTGCAACAACTTTCAAGACTTACCCTCAAAATTATGCCAAGACTTTAACCTTAAAAATGTGCCAAGCATTCTCACTATAATAATTGATTAGAACGAAATGCTTTTACATAAATTTACTAGCACAAAGCCTCCTACACATAGCTATCGCATGGATACTTACAACCTAGGGTGGAAGCTAAGTTTTACAAATATGAGAAAAAAATTAGTTTGAATATGGTGTTTTTTTAATTACTGATAGATCAAAGGCTAAGGTAGATAGTAATTGTTAATATTCATGAACCTAGGTGGAAGATATATTTGTCTCTTCATGTAACACAAATCAAATGCAATGGAAAACAATAATGAAAAATAAACAATTGTTTATCCCCATCAAAAACAATATGGAGAAAGAAAAGAAACATACGGTAGAGAAAACCTAACTTGTATGAATGGCATGCTTGTCATATCTCCTTCAAATGAACTCACAATTTGTATTTGAAAATTTGATCAGATGTAAGAAATCTGGTGTGTTTTCCAATAGACTGTGAAAAATGTAAGACATCTACAACTAAGAGTACAACCACTCTTCTTCTTTGCCAATAATGGTTCACTGTTTAATATCAAGTAATGTTTGGCAAATTTTTTCTTCAAGCACAATTTCAGTCATCGTATTCAAAGTGATGAGCCATTGCACTCTCAGCAAATGTATCTTGACTTCTCATCTTATGGGATTTTCATACTGGTTAGTTAATTTGTGGTGTGAAGTAATACTAATATTTTATATTTTATGTCCAGCAAACAAAGTCAAGGGGAAAAAATTTGCAAGTATATTATTGTTGAGAGAAGTGATCTACTAACATCTAAACACAACTAATTTAGTATTTCCCTTTAGAACACAAGGAGTATCTGCATTCTTCTATCTTTAAGCGAATTCATTTCAATTTCTTTGATTATAAATGTGATTCTCTTGTGATTTCACATCTACACATTAGTTCAGGGGGGAGCCATTTTGGAAGTTTTGCAATTCAGGGGGAGTTGTTTTGGAAGTTCTGGCAGTTCAGGAGGGAGTCATTTTGGAAGCTACAGTGGTTAAGGAGGGGTTGATCTGATGGTTCAAGCTATGGTGGATCGGGAGGAGATTATGGGGGCTTAAGTTATGTCAGATCAAGAGGTAGTTACAGTAGTGGATCGGGAAGTAGCTATGGTGGTGGGTCAGCAAGTGGCTATGGTCATTCTGGATCCCACTATTTTAGTGATTATGGGGAGTCTTCCAGGTCTCAGAGAGGTTCCAGTAGTAGGTTTGGAGATTGTTGGGTGTAGGATCCCCCAAGGGTAGTTTTGGGGCTTAAAGCCCAAATTTTGGTCCAGTTTTGTAATTCTAATGTAAAGACTCCGCATTTTGTAGGCACGGAGCGCATAGTTGTTAAAGCGTCATAGGGTTGTTATTTTGATAATGTAATGTCAGCTGTAGAAGATCTACCCATGGTCTGTGGACCATGGGACTGTATAAATAGAGAAAAGCTCTAAGTAGATAGGGATATACAATATGGAAAATCAAAGACGAAGACATTAGAGAGATATATCTAAAGTGTAAGTCTAAGTTTTGTGTCGTAGCGTAGGTAGAGGCTCTACAGCTGAGTGCGCAAAGGCCTAGTAGTCTGCAGCTGTGTGCATGGGCCCCTGCAGCTGAGTGCGCAAGGCGAGTCGAGTCTGTAATCATCTAGAAGTATTAGTAAAGAGAAGTATTATATCATTTCTACATCTTTATTTCATGTTTATGCATCTATTATATTGGGTATGAATTTCACTTCTAATGATTATATGATGCACGAATGTGTATAACTGTATTGGTTAAGTGAACGCCGGTAAGAACATCTATTTTCGTGAAGCTAACTAAGATCTGTTAATAAGATAAGTAAGATACTTAGCGTAGTTTAGGAGATATCATAGCTCGCTGCCTTAATAATGCGAAATGACTTCAGCCCCTGGTTATGGCTACACGAAAACCAATGGTAACACTTCGCGAAGGTATTGAAGGGTAGAGCAGAGAGTAAAGCAACCTGTTCGAAGATAGGTATAGTTGGAATAAAATGAAAACTTGGTTCCAACATCCCCCCATACTGCTTCGGGTGAGACTTCAGTCCGCACTCCATCGGCTCATGCCGAAAGGGCCAATAGTGTAGGGATTTGTTTGGCTAACTAACATTGAACCTGGATCAGGCCCCCTCAAGCCAACAAATGGTTCTGTTGCTGGGATCGAAATCTACATAGAGATGTGTTATGTCGTACCATTGGAATCCAACTGAGAAAGAAATCGAAGGCTCGTTGGATAGAAGAATTCACGAGTTCGCAGCACAGGAAAACAGAAATCTGCGACTATCACAAGAACAGTGGTTACACAGTTACATATACACAGAGATCCACGAAATCTTTTTCGCATCCTTCCCTACTGAGCTATACGAGTGGATCACGAAGCTAGCAGATACCCAAGGAAGGTGGATACTTGACGGTCCTATTGTGTGGACCCCAGAACTAGTGCGAATATTGGAAGCATCGGAGGATAATATCACGCGCACCATCGATCATTGGCTCGATCACATTATAGGAGGATTTGTTACTGAGTTCGCGGTCGACACCTTAGTTAGCTATAGTGAGGCAAAGCGATGCTTTTTCAAAGGACCACGAGGTAAGTATACAAAATCTTTGAATACTTGGATTAAAACGTTACCTTGATGTTTAGGTCTACGCGAAGTAGAAGAATTTATAGAAACGATGGAAATAAGGGTCTAAAGAATAACCCCTTGATTTCACATCCACGAGGGGACGAGGAAGGGATCGCAAAGGTCTCTCCGTGAAGTGATATTCATCTGATAAGACAAGGAATTTCGCAAATACCACCTCTGCACACACCACCATTGGCTTCACCTCCATCGCCTCCAACTTCACCCGTACCACCTCCACCACCATCTCAATTCAGTATGACAAACACAGTGAAGTTGCCTTTGTTCAAAAGCTTGGGAAATGTGGATCCGGACCAATTCTGGCTTGTAGTGAAGGCTGTATGGGAACCTCAAGGTGTTACAAATGGCCATATAAAGAAATAAACATTGGTTAGTTCCATGTAGGATTGCGCGCTAACGTGGTATATTAAGTACTCCAACAATAACCTGAACGCGAGAGTAGCAGACATCAAAGCAACATTGAATAGGGAATTTAGCATGCCTAAATCTAAAGCACAGTTGATTGTCATATTCAAAGAGTTCATGATGCTACCAGGCGAGATGCCGTGGGAGTTAGATCAGAGGCTGACATGTACGATCCGCAAAGCCAACATGAACTTAACAGATGGACATCATCACGAGTGGTTTGTGGCTTCGATACTACCACATTTAAGAGGTGCATTGTCACAGTAGAAGATAACAACTCAGGTAGAGGCCTTGGAGATTGCCATGAGACAATATGAGACCCTGATGCAATATCTTAATCTAAGAGTTCAACAAATTCATGCGCAGTTGAAGAATCCATGCCTTGAGATGCAAAGCTTGAAGCAGGATAAGACAGTTCGACCATAAGTGCACGAAGAAGTATGGTGCGTGAAATGAAAGAGTCAGGGTCATGACAAAGACCATTGCCCGGTTTTTACAAATTACCTTGCAGGAGGACGACCGATGCCTCTAAGGCCAGAAGCTCAAGCAGGACCTAACGTGACGCCTGCTTTGTGGTGCGTTATCTGTCAAGTATCCGGAAAGCATGCCACAGAGAACTGCCACTTGTTACAGAAGTATACACAAACTCCACAACAGTTGTTCTGCAGCCTTTGTAGGTTAGTGGGACATGACGAGCATACTTGTAGGAGTTATGAATTGATGATGGATAGGACTCCCACCTATAGGGTTCAGGCCGAAATGCAGCCCCTTGACCAGAATGCAAGGTTGGCATGAACAGGATTTCAAAGGCGCGGACGAGGCCGAGGCGGAGGAGTACTTGGTAGAGGTCAATTTGCTACAATTGCGGAGGACGAGGACACTATTCCCGCGATTGCACTAATCCAACGTGTCTGTCATGCAAGTATTACACGTTGTTTGATCATGAGATAGAAGATTGTCCTACGCTGATAGCTAGGATACGCAACAAACGAGTGCTACCACCTCCCCCGACACAAAACTTGCAGATGATGAGGTTTGAGCCGCGCGAGGAAGATCTGAATTTAAACATAGTGCTCCAAAGTGGAATCATGACGGGAGAGGACAAGGAAAAACAATCAGAAGATAGTACCCAAGTTCGCAAAGCCCCGGCAAAAGAAGATGAGTTCGATTTGGAGCACGCTCATGAAGCATTCATTAAAGCCAAGAAGAGCTTCGCTAAGGCCTCCACTTCAGGAAGCAAAGATAAACCAGAACCAGAGATGGACCCCTCTATGCTCACTACTTTCCTGTAAACTTGTATGAAGTTACATTATGTTTAAAATTTTGCCCTTCGAGAGTGATGTTATCATAATAAATTAACCTTTCACCAATAAAAATTTAATTAAAAAATTACCCTTCAATAACATAATTATCTTAACAAATTTCACATATATAACATAAAAAAAAAAAAAAACGAAATGAACATAACACACAAAGGACTTATTAAATCTTGAATATTAGTTTGAAATTGCATGGAACACTCCAAATAATGAGGTGACATGTCATAGAATTTGTATATATGAGATATGACTAAAGAGATCTTATGGGACATATAACATGACTAACACAACAAAACTATTGAATGCCATAAATAAAAAACCAAAAGTAGATTAATTAATATGGTTTATGTTATGGTTTACATAACCTAATACATATTATTGGATCTAAAGATAAAGTATAAATTTTATTTTACATATTTTACCATTTCTTTGGATCATGGGATATACAGTAATATTAACAAGATTGAATGCATAGTATCTGAACCTTTTAAAAATTAAAAAACTAAACTTATAATAAATGGACATTGTGGATCTATTCATCATGTTGTAGGATTATGTTATGGTTTTCTCCTTCATTATTACATTTTCAGAGAGCATTGAAGCTTGAACATGTGTAAGTACTAAATAATAATTTGGTTTGTGTTTTTTTTTACCCTACCCCAATGTGCCTCATATTCCAATGCATTAGCACATTGATAGGTATGGGGAACTTTGTTAACATGTTTTCCTTTATAAAATATCTTAATGTGCCTTGTTACATATGTTGGTGTTATGCATAGATGTATAGCTATGTTTAATACACTTCAAAAACTATTTTTTTTTTAAATAATTTAATGGGACCTTGATGCAATGGTCTATTTAGATCACACTAGAGGAATGATATGTTTAGTGCATATTGCAAAACAATCCTTTTAAAACTTATTACACTACACATTGTATAAATTGAATCAATGTAGCTATTTTATTTAGTGCATTAACATTTTTTAATCAAATGTTAGCCTAATGTAGTGTGCATGGTATTGTACATGTTAGTGCCTCCTCTTTTTAAATTGTCATTTTAGAAAAATTTAGGTTTCATATTAACCCTAAAACTAGCATGGTTGGTAACATGATGTACATGCGCGTTGAACTTAATAACAAGCAAAATTATGTGTTTTCCTTACCATGTTGTATCTTTTAATATGTACGTATTTTACAAAAATTGAACATGGGAGGATGTATATCTATCAAGAGAGGGGGGTGCTATGAAAATGTGATTGTCAAGACTTTACAGGTTTATGTGCTAAAAAAATACTCTTCTAGAAACTTTTCCTTGTCTATTCACCTCCACTAAAAGGAGAACAAGAAAAGGTGTATTTGTTAAAAGTTCTATTAATTGGTGCTTTCTTTGTAGTGATTAGACCCTTGTTAAAAGTTTAATCTCTGGGAAGCCCTAGTTGTTTATCTCTTGATATCCCACATTCATGCTTGGAATATGGCACGGGGGTGATTGGTTGAAGGAGAGATTTGGTTCGTCCCAATCTATGGTTGAGTGGCACGTGGAAGTCCCTGACTTGGCTGGATTTCCCATATGTTAATAAGTTCTATTTTTCCTACGGTAATTCATGGGCACTTGTACTTGTTATTATGTGGATTTGATGGTTGTTCTTTCATGTTTAAGAATATGGTTATATGTTGGTTATAAGCATGGATCTATAATGTGCTCTAACTATGTCTTTGTTCAGGATTTGATAAGTATTTGATGGTTAATGAATGCATGGGATAACAAGTCTTATTGCAACTATTTTGAGAGGGAATTAAACCTTCTTGGTGATTCTTAGATAAGTTTCAGACTCCTATGATGAGATATGCATTCATGACCTGTATCTTACATGTTTACCATGTGTTTGATGAAATGATTGTCATGGTCAAGCCTCATTACGTTATATTATTGTTCAATTTTTGTACGAATACCTTTATTCTTATTGAATTTATGATTTTGGAAAATCACATTGAGCTATGGATAGTGGTCTAGACGCCAGCCTAAAATGGTGACTCAAAATCCAGAACTACACCCTCTGAACTGTAGCTTTGGGGTTAGAATCACTAGGAAGTAAGATTATGCATGTAGTTATAGGCTCACAACTACTACCTTACCTTGCCAAGCATGCAGTTGGGGAGTTTTCTTCGTGAAAAAAAGACTCAGCTCAAGGATTAGCCACCTGGGGTGGTTCTCTGGCCCGTGAGTGTCTTGTAGCTCATGAGGAAGGTGAGTAAAGTTTCAGTTTGTTGACTCTACTTCCTTAACTGGACTTAAGAGGTGAGGTCAAGTTATGGTAGATCTCATAGCATCTTTTGAAACTCAATTTCAAACATTATGATCTTGATGATACAACTTTATTTGTCAAGAAAGTTGGAAAAGCAATTGTGTATCTTGTGGTATATGTAGATGATATTTTGATGCAGGGAACAATGAGAGCTACATTGCATCCATACAAAAGGAAGTGAGGAAATGTTTTGAAATGAACAATTTGGGTTATGTTCATTACTATCTTGGTATTGAAGTAACTCAACATCCGAAATCTATACTCCTTTCTCAAAATAAGCACATTGGAGATCTGTTGAACAGGTTTGGCATGGTTGAGTGCAATCCTCTAACTACTCCAATGGAAAAAAGCTTAAATCTCACATTCGCTAAAGGAAAGGAATTTGAGGATGCAACAAAGTATAGACAACTTGTAGGAAGTCTCAACTACATGACTACTACTAGACCAGACATTTCGTTTGTTGTTGGAATCCTCTCCAGGTTTATGCAAAAGCCTTGTGAGGGACATTGGTCTACTACAAAAAGAGTTCTAAAGTACTTGAAGTGATCTCAAGGCTTTGGACTTAAGTATACACACATGGGTGACTTCAGCTTGATTGGATACTTTGATTCAGACTTCAATGGAGATAAAGAAACTGGGGTCTCTACTTTTGGTTATGCTATGAATCTTGGATCAAGAGATGTCTCATGGAGATCACGCAAATAATCAGTTCCAACATATTCCACAACAGAGGCAGAATATGTGGCAGCAACTGAGGCAAAAAAATAAATTGTGTGGCTCAGGAAAATTTTGGAAGATTTGCAGGTAAAACAATTACATTCAACTCCACTCATGATTAACAACACCTCTGCAATAAAGTTGGCCAAGATCCCAAAGTTCCATGATCGAACGAAGCAAATCAATACAAAATACCATTTGCTGGACATCATGTTGAGGCTAAGACAATCCATCTATGCCATTGTTCTACTATGAGAATATTGCAGACATCTTCACCAAAGTGCTTGGAAGAGAAAAACTTGAAAGATTCAGAACAATGCTTGGACTCACCAACGTCCCTTCAGATTAAGGGGGGGAATGTTGACACCTAATCATGGGGATTGGGTGAACAGTTGTAAATAATGTAAATAATAAATAATGGAAAAGGAATAGTCATCAGGAGGTGAAACCCAAGAGTGACTCCCTCGTGTATACAACTATGAACAATCTAAATGAATAAATATAGTTCATTTGAGGTGTTAACTCCTTGCATGACAAAAAGCATTCGAAGAATTTACAATGAGTAGAGGCATTAACTTAATCTATGCACTTCACCACTAATATTATGATTAATCGTTAATGATGGTTTTTAGCATTAATCTGCACCACACCTAATGTTAAGAGTTTTATATATGGATATAACCAAGGAGTTGATGGAGAATGTGAGATGAGAATGTTCCCATTACTAGACATGAAAGTTCAAATTTGCACTATGCCACGTTTTCCATAGGCCTTGACTATGCCCTGGAGCTTTGGTGTGGTGGCAATGTGGTGCAATGGAGGGATTGAAAATATATATCTTGGGAGATAGAGAAAGGAATAGAAAGAGAAGAAGGAAACCCAAACTTGACCCAAAATTCGTATAATGAAAAATTGTTGACTTCCCTGAAGGTTTGGGACCCGATGGGACCAATGACTTAAGCTGAGGTGGAAGATGCTATGCATACTAGTTATGGGTATGTGGATGCCACATGGAATTCTAGATGATGTGGATTGATGATGTGGAAAGACTGTTGATGTGACTTGCTTCTAACGTGACACTTGGTAGGAAAAAATGGCCTTTTTAGATGGCCAAGGGGGGCTAGTTTTAGATGATACGTGGCACCTTTGGAGGATGCCACATGGCAAGTTGACGTCACCATGATCTTGGTAAGGCATCAGTAAGGCATGACCTTTCCATTTGGCCTTCCTGACAAAAGGCGTGACATAAAAATTTGTGTCAAAGGACAGGAAGATTCCCATTCATGTTTTATGTCTAACATCAAGAATTATTCTAATACTTTAAGGAAATGGACATGCACTTTTGTGCACATCTCCCCCCTTTCACAATCTTCTTCAAAAGGGGTGTATGTGTGTTGTTTAGTCCTGTAAGCGACAAAGTGTGTCAACCCCCTGTGTTAATAATTGGAAGGCGGGGAGGGCCTCACACTTAATGTGGAATGCCAATGTGTTTAGAGGTGTGCAACCTATGTCGCATTGAGCGGGAAAGTAGTGTGAGGTTTAACATCGATTCTTATAAAATGGATATAATATAAAATGTTGGGTTTACATGCTAAAGGCTAGGCTCGTGGGGCCCATAGGCTAGGTGATGTGGCATGTGCTACATTGAATCAACCATGACGATGTTAGTTTCAAGTGTGACATGGAACCACCTAGGTGAGGTGGGGGTGCCACGTGGCAAGTCGTCCTTACCTATGCGGCAGGAATTAAATGACTAAACTTTAAATGGGCTTAACTTTTGATCCAGATATTCGATTGAAATAATATTTATATCGTCAAAAATCTCTTGATGAGCCGAACGCAATGGTATTATCCAAAGTTAATTTCACTCACTTTGAGAAAGGAGGATCTTTATAACCCCATCTTCATAAGGAGACCATAGAGGTTATGTTAGTGAAAAGTAACACCTCTCATTCAATCTAGAAGACTCCAAAAGGGTGGGTGGGATATTCAATATAAGACTTAGATGGACTATTTAAATATCCATGTTAGTTGATATATTTGAAGATTAATTTCATGTATATGTACTAACTAGAGAGAAAGTTATATAGTTATATGTATACAAGTTAACCATAATAAAATATTTCAATTTGCAAAGGGAAAGAAGTAATTAAAAGTTTAATTTCCTTTATAAGAGGGGCGATGTGTAATCACTTCATTCTTAGTATAACAGCTTAATAAGTAGCAATTTTGAAAAAATTAGGATAAATAATTAATAAATGTAATTAAAAATAAAAATATTTCAATATAGAAACTTTAATTAATAATGATGTGTATATTTAAAAATATGTTAATAAAAATTTTAATGTAAAATTGTAGTTTATAAATATAATATAAATGTCAACTATTGTTATATATTATTATACACTTAAAAATGTGTGTATATATTATATAAATTAATGGAAGAAATAAATTATTGTGGTTAAAATATTTTAAGTAATCTCATTATTCTCTATGTCAAAGGGATTTAGAAGGAATTAAATCCATTTATGCTTTAAAAATACAAATTAAACAATAAAAATTACACATTGTGTGTGTCTATAGGATAGATTCATCTTAACTAGATCTAGCAAAAGGATCAAAAAAGCTTGAGGTGCAAACAATTTTTCAAGTTTTTCAATGTAAAGGTTTGGAGGTTCAAAAGATTTGATATCTCTTGTTTGCTATATTTGAATAAAATGGATGTATAATGCTTATATATATGATGAATAATATTCTTATGTATGTATTATATTGTAACATATATTTTAAAATCTAATATTTTAACAAGATAAAATGGCATGCTATGCCATTCAAAGAGTTGTAAAAGATTTTATTTAACTAGCATACAATCATATAAACTAAATTGTCGCTAAAGCAGGTTTGTGTGATCCATATTACATGAATAAGAGTCTTTTCGGTAGAAATCACATAATAGAAAATTACATATCACATTGCCAAGATTAAAATAAATCATAAAAATTAACTAAATTATATCTTTATTTTAAATTATTAATACTATTATTAATTATAAAAAGAATTGATATATGATTTAAACATATATACATTTAAAAAAACATGTAACAAGATTTTTAGCCATGAAGATCCACCCTTTCTTTATCATGGATATTATTAACATGTAAAGAGATTTTGATGTAATACAATGGGCCAATACCATGGTTTACTAATCCCACATGCACAAAAAACCATAGCTCATTTTCATATGACATTTTTTTAATTGATCAATTTAATTAAAAAAAAATGACATAACTACTTTTGACATAAATCTCAATTTTTGATTTCTACAACTAAAAATATTCTAAAATATTTAATAAAAGTTAAATCCAAAACAAGAAAAATACTTTAAACCTAAAATTCCTTTACTAAAACTTAAAATAAATAAATAAATCTTACTACTAAGTAAAAACTAATAGAAAATATAAAACCATATAATATGAAAATAAAGAAAATAATATAAAAAATAAAGTTAACCCAATCAAAACTATTATTGGCCTATTACTATCAAATTTGATATATCATTATCAATTTAATAACACTATCAAATTTGATATATAATTATCAATTTAATAACAAAATTTTATCAATTTTTAACCATATTAAAACTAAACAATAAACTCGGGCAATATAAAATAAAGATTGAAAATACCCTTTCGTAAATAAAATAAAATAAAGGATATACATCAATTATTGAAAAAATAATAAATTAATAAAATAGAGTTTGAACATTAGCTATATATTATGAAACGTGACGAATTTGTCATTTTACCGAGACATATTAAAACTAGCAATTGTCCCAAAAGGTACAAAAAGAGGCCGATAGGATTATTAAATTAGAATTGTTGAATATCTCTAGAAGAGATGTTGGTTCAAGCCTAACAAATGTGCAATTTGAGTTGGCTAAAGGCCTTCTAATTGTTTTTTATTATTGTAAAATTATATTGATAATTCATTGGTTTTACTTTCAAAAGCTTGAAGGAATTTGAAGAGTAGGTATAGAATTGCTTTGTGGGATTTGATCCTAAAATCCTTGATTTGTAGATATATACTCAATGAAATGTTAATTGGTTGAAACCCTACACAAATGTTTGATATAAGAAAATAAGCCGAAAAGGTTGAAAGTCTTAATTGGTTTGTGGAAAACCTTGTTTTCTTGGACTGGATCATTGTGCAATTACTTTTCTTTAGATGTTTTGTTTATATTTATATTACACAAAACACATTGAATGTCTTATTTCATTTTAGAGTAAGTTAATTACCCAAAATTAAGAAACCTCTATAGATGGCCAAGCATCTACGAAGCTTTCTAGTGACCAAGGCAATAACCACCATGACTATCCCCTACCATTTGACAATGCTTCTCTACCCAACCAGATTGAATACTTAGGGAGTGAAAAGCAAGCCAATTACACAAACAAATTGCCTTTGGAAAGAATTATGCACATACATAGAGCAAAATCCAAATACTCTACCAAGAAAAAAGAAAGTTGTCCACACAAATTTTCATTTTTAATTTATGGAAACTTATGATTTGCTATGTTAATAGATCCAAAACATTCTTAATGTAAATACATGTTTAGATGAAAAGGATCAAAAAGATAACATTGTAACATATTATAAGCTCACAAATATATCAAAGTTAGAGATATGTATAGAGTACATTACAACATCACCGTTGAAACCAAAAATACTCTTCTCATGATTCTTCTCACGAATCACTAACACCTCGAATGTGTCAGCTCTGTAGTCGATCTTTGATTGAATCCCGAGAAGTTTGAAGCCTCGACACCCCCCTCATATAACAAAAAAAGAAAGAGAGGCCGATAAGATTATTAAATTGAAGTTTGAAGCCTCGACACCCCCCTCATATAACAAAAAAAGAAAGAGAGGCCGATAAGATTATTAAATTGTGATAATTTCAAAGACATGTACAGTCCTAGATGAATATAGGATTAGGCGTTGGGTTAGTTTCATAAGCTAATAGTTGCCTGCTATAAGGAATAGTCCTGAAAGAAGTACATCTTTCAAAATAATAAATATACAACCAACCAAATTGAAAGAACTACTCTGAGATCAAACAAAATACTTTAATCATTGAGAGGATCAAGATCAAACCAATTCCAAATTTTTAAGTGCGTGAGTAAATGTTATAACTCACTGCTTGGGCATTTTAAAGCAACAAATTGTATCATTGAATTTTTTTGCAAACTGCTATCATTGAAATTATATAACTGATTACTGGCTAATTAGACGAAAACTTTTACACAAACAAGCCATCCTACAAAATAGTGTTGAGGAAGAAATCATTCACAAAAGTTGCACCTCCCCTTATATCTCTTTATTTAAATCCATGTCACTGTCAAATAACGTAATCTAAAAAGTCAGCCTGGATAGGTTTCCAATCAATAAAACAAAAGACACTCCCCTTCCGAAGAATTCAACAAGAATGGGACCTTGCCACAACAAATCCATTTAAATTTTAAACCTTCAATTTAACTTTGTTCACCAATGTAGAGTAACCCTGGACTGCTTTAAAATTGGAAATTAGCTCCAAATAGCAATTATATCAAATGGAAAAAGTGGGAAAAAAATGTTCGGAAATGAAAGTTGGAGGGAAAAGAAAAAATAAACAAAAACAATTATCCAATATCTGCAAGATATGTTTCACTTGTAAAGAAGAACTTCTACAATATCCAGTATCTGATTTCTTTAGGGACCAACAACTTGGCATCAATAGATATGATGCTAATTGAATGTCTTTTGTCAATAATATGAAATATCAAAAATATTCATCAATTTAATCTTGTTTGTGAAACCTCGATCCTTGAGTCCAAATAACTTTGGACGTGTTATATACTTGCACTGCATCATAGACAAATTTGAACTTTGATCATCATAGGTTGCTCATACGCTGATTCTCAAGTCATTGAGGACAACAATACTCCTCCAAAATAAACACCCCTTCAAACATGTATTTAGCGTACCCAGCATGACATTTAGATATACAAATAGAAAAAATGAAAATCTAAACAAGTGCCCAATTTCCATCATTTAACCAGGTATGGTGTGGGAAAACTTACATTAGTGTAGTCTTAATCAATTAACCACCATAAACACCTGTTCGTAGTGTCATAAACTCTCCTACACACAAATGAAGATATGCCTGAAGGAATTTCAACGCCTTTCCTGAGGAATGAAACTTTACATGGATGAAGCAATGAGGCAGTTGATATCTCATCTTTGTGAAATGAATAGAAGACCTCGTTTGGTGCAGCTTCAAGCAAAACCCCTTTTCCTACCTTAACATCAGCTGGTCGATAAAGCCAGTTTACACTTAGCTTCACGTGATCGTCTTCATCTGAAGTCAAGCAATGAATAATCCCAATGAAAGGCAATGCATTACCACCCTGAAAAGAGTGCACAATCTCCGACGTTGATTTTACGACCATCCTGGAAATTCAAATAGTTTCAAAATTCTCTTCATTCATCATTACAAAATATTAAGAAAAGAGAACAAATAAGAAAAACATACAAATCCTGTGCACCCAAAATAAATTGCCATGCCACAACATTCCAATTCAAAATTTATAATTACATTTATTTAAATCATTATATAGAAAAGATATCGAATTGTCCACGTCATGAATGTCAATTAAATTGTAAACGCAAATGGAGAGAAATATGTTTACAGATATTTATCTACATTTATTGATACCAATATACAAAAAGATATCTAATTGTCCACATCATGAACGACATCAGGCAAATCCAATAACATGCAAATGAAGAGAAGCTACAAAACTAATAAATATTAGTCAATCTTTCCGTTTTCTCAATTTTCCCAATAAAGGGTAAAATACAAGTTTTCACATACAAGAAAATCCATAATTATATAAAACAAACTCTGACCTATGTATAAAGCTCTAACTCTACCACCGTGTGATAACTAATCATCTATTGAGCTCATCAATAGTAAAAGAGATATTTTCTATAGGGTGCCTTCCTCAGATTATGAGGTAGATAATTTCTATTGGATTTGCTCGTAGGGTTGTGGATTGATTCCAGGATTCCCACATATTTCATATTCCTTCCCACATAGTTCTTTAACTATTTTCATTTTCAGTATTGATCTAGGACCTTCAGGCCCTTCACACTCCCACACTATATCTACATTGCATGTACTCTTTTCATTCCAATGAGTTTTTGATCATTTGCTGAACATTAATAAAAATTATCTCAAATAATACATATGCTATTTGTGTAGTGTCTCTCACCAAATGCAGTGTCAAAGCATATAAACGTTTCAAAATTTTGTATTTAGACCTTTTTAAAGTAGACTCTCGGAATACTTCCAAGGCTTCACACTGATCTTGAATCACTTTAGAGCAGTTTAAGTCGTACAAATATGTAACCAGGAATTCCTGATAGCACCAGAAGAAGTATTATTAGAGGCTATTACCAAAGCGCAACAAAACCCTTAACTAAAAACATGGACCCTCAAACTCACTACATACATTGGGAGTGTGAAAGATAACCTAATTCATATGGAAATACTCTAAAAGTATGTCACCAACTGCCAGACACAGAATATTGGATAAATCTAATGTGCAAAGAAACCCAAATATGATGAACAAATGGCACAACACCACAAAAAAAGAGGCTGATCAAATGTATCTCTACAAAAGAAAAGTTCCATAAATCAAGCACAAACCAGAAATTCCATACAACACGGTGATTGATATCAATCAAGAGTCAACTTTCTTTGTGGGTAATACCAGGCATTCATTAACACGAAATTTGTTACACAAATCATCCTTAATCTCAACTCTCAATTTCTAGCTAAAAATGTCGACATAATAGGGCCATTTTCTCACCCTCCTATAACTACCCAATAGCAAATTCATCATCCTTCTAATTTATTCCTATTCTATCAATCCTATCCAAACATTAGGCGCTCAGAGATATCCCTCCACCCACAACACATGTCTCCTCGCTATCCCTCCACGCACAACACAACATATGTCTCCTTGTTGACCAATAACCCTTCACCACCCACCAAACAATCAACCTGCATAGAAATCCCCCTGAACCGACCAATGAATCCATTATAACACGTCATTTTTAGAAACAAATAGTTGAGGCCTGCCTGAAAAAGAACCACTTCCGATTTGATGCACTGCATCTTTACATGTCAGGTTACCATGACTTTCAACTGGTCTTGGATGCAACTTTTTTACCAGTGGAATTTGAACTTGGATTGACATTATACCACCACCCCATAGAATAGAGGATCTTAAATTGCGAATCCGTGAGATACTACTTTGATCCGCGGAAATCTTTCTTCCCGAAACACAGAAAAATCCGCTGGCATTGATTGGCAAAGAAGATTAGGTTTTCAGGGAAAGCTCCTTCTGAAACCTAACAAAAACGAATCTAGAGGGAAAAAAACAAAGCACCGCTCTAGGATACTTGATCTAACACCTATATATCAATAATATAATGAAAACTTAAATAATATAATGAAAATTCCGGTATAAAAACATATACCCTCCATTTCTACACAGTAAACCTGCTCTTATTATTGAATATGCAACCCTTGTAAACAAGTTTGCAGAAAAAGCAGTTGCAGATGATGGAAGGATTCAACATGGTCTAATTTTTGTAGAAGTCATCATATGCAGCAACCTTTCAACTGCTTTGAAACTTTGAACACACACCCTAATAATGTTATTAACAGCAAAAAAAAGAGTGTTCCCTTACAATTGGTTGAGAAGGAAAAATATGATTCTTTATTAACATATAGCAATAAGTTTACATCGAAACCTTTTAAGCATTGCCATTTAGCTTAATCCCACTCAAAAACACATTACAAGGCACTCAAGCTCAAGTTATACTAGCATCATCACAAAAAATAAGCTGAAAGTTCCTAGAATATGCCATCATTCACCGTCTAATCTTCCATTGGCTCATCATCGTCTATTTCTTCAATTATCATTTTCTTCACTGCCTGGGATACATCAGCATTAAAATAGGCAGAATTCGGAATTTCTATCAAGATACCCGATTTTGCACCAGTGTTTTGGTTAACGATTCCCCCATTCCTGTCCACGCGATAAGATAATGTCTGCTGCTCAAGTACTGCATCAATGTATACTGTACTATTCCCATCAATCTCCCCACTGATGAGCATCCAAGATAGCTAAGTGACAACTTTTCTTTCCAACCATCATCGCAAGGGGCGAGCACCATAAACCTGCAAGTACCACGTTACCACGTTACCCATTTAGAGGTTTTAAATGAGAATCCCCAACTAGGTCTTGCATTTTACTCACAAATTTTGACCTAAATTGCCCGTAAACCACAAAAGCTAATAATGATCCTACCTGCTTCACTAGCATTAACAGGTAAACAATGCATTGATTTATATTAATCGGAAAACACACCAAAAACATCCCTTTACGCAGAGACAGGTTGCACCCCATTTTTAAAGTTCAAGTGCGAGGGGAAAATGTTAAAATTTAAAGAACATAACTGAAATTTATATCGATGGGATCCATACAGAAGGAAGAAAATCATGTGAAAATTAGAAAATCCAAAACTGAATGTGAAAATTGAGAAAATTGAAAATCTCAGAAAGCAACTCTGTAAAATGAAGAGTTCACAGCTCTTAAAGATCAACCATTGGCAATATACAAAGTTGAGTACCCACTTTTTAAAATCATGTTAGGAGGGAACATCAAGATACGAATTTATATTTTTTTTGATGTATGAATAATTAAAAATACCTGGAATTTATATCAATAGGATTCTTTCACTAATTATGTAAAAGTTTGGATGAAGAACATTATGTGAAAATCGGAAAATCTGAAACTGAAAGCGAAAATTGAGAGAATTGAAAATCTGAGAAAATGAAATTGTAAACTGGAACGTCCTGCTCTTTTAATATTCACTGTTGGCCACCATGACCAAAACTCTGCAAAACATCAAACTCCTAGAATAACTTTCCACACAGGTTTATATGACATGGCATGGAAAATAGAAATCAGACCTTGAATAAAATCATTGTACATGAAGAACACCGAGCAAACATTATGAATGAAAAATACCAGGCATCAGAATAGAACATATAAATCGCAATTCTAGATTGTTTCAAAGGAAGGTAAGTAAAATTTAGTCAGGGAACCCTCCCACAACATCTCCTATGATGTGGAGACATGTTTCTAAGGAGTGGGTCATCTCCACTGCAATAGGGAAAGGGAGAAGCGAATCGTCAAGGAGATGCAGTGTCAAGTTTATTAGGGTCGGGGGTACATCCTCTGGCAAGTTAGACTGAATAAAAAAAAAAAACAAGGTGATACTTACAGGATCATAGGCTTTCTGAAGAACAAGATCCAGAGCATCATCTGTAACCCCTAAAGCAACGCCTCTCTCTGCAAGACGAATTGCTACATCTTTCATCTGTAGTCTAGCAACTTTCTTGAGCTCATCATGAGAAAGAGGATCAAATACAACTATCTCATCAAGTCTATTCAATAACCCTGGCCTGAAATGTCTTCTAACCTGCAACAATGTTCAAAGGCATGTCAAAGCACCGCAGCCAAATTCGTGATAAAATTATATGAAAAAGATGCATACACAGATTCCAGGCATGCGTGTGCATACTTCTTGCATGACATTCTCTCTTGGGTTTTTACTGTTGTGTGGCCAGACAATGCAACAAGCAAGTGCTCTGCTCCAAGGTTGGATGTCATGATAATGACTCTGTTTGAGAAACTAACAGTGCGACATTGTCCATCAGCTAACCGGAGTAGGGTAAAGTGCGCAGCAGCTAATCCACCGTCAAATCGCAGCAGAGGCTTCTTACCATTGATTTGGGTGGGCGAACCAAGGGGAAAAACTGTGAGCGGACGTCCTGCCAGGAAGAGAATCAATGACAGAACCTGTGTGGTGTGCGATGTGATGGCGGTAAGCGTGAAACCAGCGGGCATGCATCCCGTAAACTCCTAGCATTGTGCCATAAACTCGGCGGACAGCTGTCCCATCATTGTGCCATAAACTCGGCGGACAGATGTCATAGGATTGTAGACCCGCTGAATGTGGCGCCAGGTGTCAACGTTAGGAACAAAAGGACGAGGAAAGTCCCTTTCAAAGGAAGGGCTATCGGCCTAATAAAAACAGAATATCGAGTACGTTAATAACTTTATTAAAAGATATAGTTCACTCAAACATAAAAGTGTAGCACAAGAATATTGTATATCTACGAACTAAGAGACGGAGTGAATGCTCTACTATATAGAGACGTTGTTGGGAATTCCTCGAAATGTAAGTCCAGCACCTGTCTCGCCAGTATCGGAAGTGCCCCGGTATAATAGCGTGTAGGGAACCTCTGCGGGGCCGCGCCGGTTTTTCAACCTTTGGTCTGTCTTCCTAATCTTGATATTCTGCTCTATCTCAAGTAGCTTGGAGCAAAAGAGTTGGAATGTTGTTTCAACGCGAGAGTCATCTGTCCAATCAGAGGTGGAGCCGTGCCCCAGATATACCTCGCCCGTAGAATGCTTCGACAGAAGCTCCAGGACAGCCATGGTAGTGGCACAGGTCTTTGGATTGGACACGGTTTTTAGGAAATAGGCTTCCGGGTCATGAAGGAAGTCTAAGTATTGTGTGGATCCTTTCTCTGGAATAAGTTTCCGGGTGGTGCTAGGGTGATTGGGCATGAATCCTACATAGCCGTACTGCCCGAAATTAACGGCTGCATGGTGCGCAGAAGCGATCCAAATGAGTGTGGTAATGCCTTCTTTCACATCCTCCACACTCTTCATCTTGTACCATCCTCCCTCATCACCCTTCTTATCTCAGTGACCCACTTCCACCATGCTTGAACTTCTCTATCGCTCTCTACACTTTGGTCGTCCTTATAATAGAGCGATGTGTAGTCAGATACCCAACATTTCAAGGCCGCCCATATTTCAAGCCCGTCCACTGCATACGGATAATCTTCTATCACAAGCGTCACACCTTTTGCTTTATCGTTTGGGTCGGACACAGCCATACCCCTTCTGGTTATAATATTTCCTTTTTAATATTAAAGTTAAAACATGCTTATGGTCATAAAATCACCTTTTAAGGAGATCAGCTGGCCGTCCTTGCTCGTTGAATCTTCAATCCATGTATGCTTTGGCCGACATTTCCATAGAATATTTACCACTCGTAAAACATTGCTCGATTATGCCTCCCGCATTTATCAACGACTGACGAGCGGATCGATTGATCTCCATAGTATTGCGAAAGTGAGGTATCAGCAACTTGTGAAGTGGGTGTAGTTTGCTCAAATGTCTATGGGTAGCAATGATAAACGGCTCCACTACAGCATGAGTCCTGAGCCTGCATTTGAAAGAAAAGGAAAAACTGTATAAATAATTTCTAAGTACACAAAGCACTGCGAATGTGAATATGATAAAGGTGGTTAGTAATCTTCTAACAATTTCAAACTTAAAAACACAAATGATATTGTTATCTCTTACCCATGGCTAACCAACTGATGATAACCGGAATCGTTTGCCCGCACATGAGCTTTGGCTAGTTGCCATAACCACCCTTCAATCTTCACCGCTATAGTCAGGAGTGTACACTTGTCTTGAACCCAAGCCCACTGACGTGGGAGGCAAACACAGCTCGATGGCCACAGGCTTTAGAGTTCCGGTGTCGGCCAAGAAGAAACGTGAATGGGTAGCGTAGGCTTTGCTGGTAGGAAGCTGGTTTACGAGCTCGACGTAGGGCATGTAAGCATCATAGTAATCCAATATAAAGAGCCTCTTTGATTTAATAGCCTGCTATATGGACATGCATGCTTAATGGTTGTCTGTCTATTGTATAGCGGAATAATATTCAAAATACTAGTATATAGTCATTAACGAACCATTAAATCTAATTAACAATTTAACTGAAGGAACTAAATACCTCCTCCACCGAGATGCCATCTAGGCTCTTAAGAATATGTTCAACGGTGATTGCACTTTGTTGGGAACATAGATTTGTGCATTCAGGTGGCCTGACGGTGGAAAGCTCTGTAATCACATAAAGAAGTTCGTATGCTCATCAGTATTAATAATAATAATAAGAAGAATTAAAAATCTCGGTTGCTTCATATTTGTAAACATTGAATGACCATCGGATTCACTCCAGAAAGCGTCTGACGGGCAAATTCCTCCTCTGTCATCCATGCAGCGTCATCCCCTATTGCACAGACACCGATTTCATTCAGTAATTATCAAACATAATTAGTAGTGCCCAAAATGCATTAAATTCAAATTTAGGATTAATCCGCTCAGTGCTAATAATAGTGGGAAGCGGAAACTTGAGGATAGCTTGATCGTCTGTATTCAGAATCCCTTTTATTGTCTGACCGGGAAGGACTTATTCGGCTAAACAAGCTGTAATGTTAGTCAAAAATGAAATTCCCTTACTATAGAGACCACGAACTTCCTTCAAACTGGCAAACTCAGGCTTAACAACTAACATTATGGCGGGTATAACTACTTTAGAGAAAGCTTTGAGGAAATGAGCTCTAAAGTCTGAAAGGCACTCTTGCTGAAATTGTTCGTCTGAGGGAATATAGAAGCTTTGTGCAAGGCTGCATAGCCGGTTCATGCTCTCGAAAGCCTGACCTGCAAACGCTCGTAACACGTAAAGCATAAGTTCCATTGAAATTATATATAGTAACTACACTTTAATTTGATTGTCTAACCCATGTGCAGCAGGTTGTTACTTGTTTTAGAACGCAGACGACCAATTCTACACCTGCGGGGATATGGCAATTCCTAGGATCCACCCAACACTTTCCTTTCTAAC
>APFE030541776.1:0-23421 GCA_000404065.3 Pinus taeda | reverse complement strand
GAAAGTGCACCCTCCTTGTTTGCATGCATTTTTCTTGCACATGCAAGTGATTATGTGCTATCTTTCATAGATTTACATTCTTAGCTACATTTAATGGCTCTTTGAATACGATTTGCTAAGATATTGCTACATAGTCAATTTCATAAATCTAATCTTATCATCATGATTTTATTGCCACAAATAGGTGTTTGAGCTACAAGTATTGTCACCCTTTCATCATCTGTTGGAGCCATGCCTCCCACTACATGTAAAGTGGCCTCCAAAGAAGTCTGAGAGGTAAGCACTAATGAAGTAGTTGAAGTAGAAAATCCAACATTTCCATATATGTTGACACATAGTGCTTCATTAATAAGTATATAGAGGTCACATGGAGTGACATAAAAGACACATTCATACAGAAAAGGTTTCCTGAGAACTTGGAGGACTTGGAAATATACATCAATATCAAGTGGTATAGGATGCATAAGATCACATGTAGATTCTCGGTCATCCCTTGTGCTGAAGTGATTGAGTGGATTATCATGCACATGGACGAATCTCATCTTGTGCTTCATAGTGAAAGTGGCGGTTAGATCGCCACCTATTATGGAGAAGACATGTCAACTTACTACAAGATGCGTAGGGTAACAAAATATGAAAATAATGACTTCTACACCAGATAGGCTGACCTCGATACAAGTGGCCTTATCAAATCTTAGTTTCGAGAGTCTCCTAAGTATATGATTTCCATGTGTTTTCGGTTGCATGGGTGGAAGAATGTTGAGGTGTTTGAGGAAAATTGGATATATATGCTCAATATGGTGGTAGCCTGTGGTAAAACTTTCAATTGGGCAAATATATTGCCATTTGATTTGCAACGTCATGTGGGGTAGGAAAAATAATCTTTGAGGGTGAATCTGGCACTAGAATTCTACATGTCTTCATTTCTACTAGATGGAATTTGTGCACAATATGTGTTCCCAGGAATGTACTAGAACTGGACCGCTCAGGACAAGTTCCTAGTTTACTTTCATTACAGAGTGTTGTCAAAATCAAGCTTGACAGGCACATATGACATAGTGGTTGAGAACTTCTTTGTAGTCATTTTTCATATGATATTCGAGATTGATCCTCCTTGCATGACTTGTTAGGTGAAGGAGTTGCTACGAGATATTGCGAATTGGTTTCCAGTGCTTGAGGGTACATACATCAAATGTTTTGGTTATCATATATCCTCTCATCTCATGCCACGATATGTGACCAATAAGGTGGTCATGTAGGAAGTAGCAAATTAGTTGGACAAGGGATTTTCAGGAGCTCCTCATAGGAGGAAGAAAGCCCCGTCACCCACCTTCCCTTTGAGGATTAGACTATATGAGTTGAAGAGTCAAAAGGCGGCAATGGCATAAATACAAGAGATGGATTTCTTACACTTTGCAACTAAATAATTTCATGGATATGATCCCAGGAGAGTGCACAAGAAACATTGTGAAAATATCCGTTTCAATTTGGGGTATTCATCAATGTACACAACAAAAGATGAGAAGGTGAAGAACTAGTATAATGCAATTAGAAAGACACACCCAAAAATGGAAACCAGTTCACCCTAAGATCCACCATATCAAGGCATGCAGGTGTAGGAGGAAAAACAGATAACCCCTCAAGCAAGGAAAGTAGCCCCTAAAAAGAGGACTAAATATGGTTCGACAGGAAAGAGTAGCATGAAATGGAAGGTTGATCTTTTGAACATGGGAGCTATTGAAGCAGAACAGGAGAGGTGAGAAGCCAGGGAAGAGGAGAAGAGGAAGCAAGATGAGTTGCTTAAGAAGCAACACAAATACTGGAAGAAGAATAGTTGATTAAGGAGATAGAAGAGGAAGATTTGGAGGAAAAGGATACCATCCAACCCATTGATGATGAACTAGGTTCTCTAGAAGAACGTCCTCTCACAATTGGTTATCTTCCATTTGGAGAATTGGGAATCACGCCTCCACTGATAGACAGATACATGGACATGTGCAACGTCATGTTTGATCAACTTAAGAAGAGGATCATGCAACAGAGGCATACATACTTTCCGAATGATCCTCAAAATCTAGTCTCAATTTCTAGAGAAAAGGTGATAACTCCCAATGTCATATGGAATCCTAGGAAATCATGGTTGAAATTTTTTCCTTTTCTACAAGAGAATAAGACAAATATGAATATATATTGAATGAGAATACCATATTAAGAATAAAACGTGTTGCAGTGAAGGAATATGCGAGACATCTTGCTGCTGAGAATGAACAATTATCTTCATAGAGATTTAACACTGCCAAATGGCTGTCAACCATGCAGGAGGAACTCGGGGCCAATGGAGGATACCATGGCATAGCTATATTATGAGTTGATACTTCTACAAAAGGTGGTGGCTCCTCTCATTGGCATTCAGAAGAAAGCACAAGAAGTGGTGAAACTCATGAAAGTAGCAAACATGGAAGTTGACCAACTTCAGGAGTGGGTTGCCAGGTATCCGGATGCTCGACGCAGGAAAACCGCCTAAAGGCAATTTCCTTGGTTTCCACAATCACCTTACGTAAACCTGTGGGTTATGGGTCACCTATACAAATTGGAAGCGTTTCTATTGGTGGGTTCTAACAAAAACCCGACCAATCACCAGACAATAGTTCTACACAAATTTTCCAATGAACGTCAGTCCCACCTGAATGCACACAAGACCTAATCTCAAATTGTAATTGAACACTAGTCGGGAATTGAACAACAATCGCAATTGAACAACAATAAAAATTGAACAGCGATCACAATTAACGCTAGATCACTTTATGGCTGATATCTGTTGGATAACACGCAGTCATAAAATCTACGCCCTATGGGTCTTCAACTAGCACGCGGATTAATTACAGGCCTAATCCCGTAGTTGACTGTGACGTAAGCGTTCACTAGTGAGATCGATGGCTATGATTTTGTGCGGGCCTTCAACCATAATCAGGGCATCTCGTACTCTCCTACCCCCACTGTGGTTGGTGAACAAACTTCCTCTTGGTTTTGAACATAGAATTACCATCTTGGTTTCATTCCTAGAATGGTTGAATTCAGGTGTTAACGCAGATCTTCCTTTGTAGTTCCACTGAGTTGTCTCTGAAAAATAAATGCATGGATTCCATTCTACTTCGAATTTCCCCAATTACGTATTGTGTGAAACAGAGTTCCTGGCTCAATCAGATCCAAATCTTTGATCCTCCCAATCCGAAGATCACTATAACAAATGGATTTAATGACTTAGTATACACATAACTACTTTAAATTCGATCAGATTATCATGATAATCACAATTTCTCTCTCTCATCCCACTGGATTCCTGTACAAAGCTCTTGACTAATGACTCACACTAAAATTCACACATACACAGATTCATCTACTAACCTTACCCAATCAGAGAATCGACATGTCATACATATATGACACTTTATTTGATTTTCGAACTCCTAACTTGATTTCAGCTTCTTACTCAGCATAAAAGAAAGTTCTCCTTCATGGATGTGACTCAATCTTCATGGACAGGCAAGATACCTCCTTCAATGCTGTAAAGAAATTACACATACGCACCCCAAATTCTTAAATTACTTTACACTGTTCCAATCACTAAGAGATGTCGTAATAATTGGTCAAATTTCATGACCTTTGGAAATACCTTCCGCATTGATAACTTCAACTCGGCATCACCGGCTTCTTCAATGCATATTTTCAGATCTAAAGATTTGACTTATTACAATGGTCTTTTAAAATGATAGAATTGCTTCAAAACAGAACATTAAAGGAGCTAGTCTCTTATCCAAGACTTCAACAAGAATTCAAACAATCAACAACCATCCAAGATGAAATAACCTAATGAAAACTTTCTTTGATTAATCAAACTATATACATAAAATACTTGACCCAATTTCTACATTTGAAATGGCCCTCACACATTTCCTCACACCCATCTCTATCTTTTCCTTTAATGCTACTTCTCCCCATCCTCTCTATCCTCTCTATCCTCATACACAAGCTTACATTTATAGAATTAATTACATAGTTATGGATTATTCTACATCCATGATTTTCTCTATAGATCACTCAACTAAATCCCTAAAATATCTTATCCCTCTTTTGACTCAACTAATTTCTGTTCAAGGAGCTCATAATCCCTAACATAGCTATACAACCCAACTCCTCTCATATTCTTAATTATAAGAGAATATTTACAATAAACTACACACTCTGATTTTTCTCTTAAAATGTACTCAATTTATAAAATAATTAAGAAAAACATCATCCCCTAAATCAACCAAATAAGCAACGACATTTGAGCAGGATGCTCCTGCATCAGACTCCCCATGTAGAAAAGATTCCATAGATCCTTGCTATGAGGTCTATCACTTTTATGTAATAATGCGACAAGCACAAGTCTCAGTGACTTGCTACCTCCAATATTCCAAACTCTGTTTTACTGCTGGTCCTTTAAAGTATCAACTCCATTCTGTAATTTTGCACAAAATTCCCAGAATAGTATTTTCAGAGAATTATTGAACATGATTCTCGACTTTCCATGCCACACCATCTTTACCTCTGGAAATATAGACTTGTGAACCACAAGTGGAAACTCGAATGCCCACTTTTCTGGTCTTTGAATTTTGAATGGGTTTCTAACTGGCTCTACATCAACACTTATAGTTTTATCAGCTGACTTGGTCATGTTGAAATGAATAAGAGCTAAATATGAAAGCTCACCATCACCAACATCACTCACTCTGTCAACCAGATTCCGTCGGTTTTTACAACAATTACTTCCACCAATTCCTTGGAGTAATTCCTCTTTGTCAATTACATCAATACGATTGATGTTTTCTATAGTGTCTTCTCCTCCTTCCATTGCAATTTCTCTGGTCTTATCTTCTTCAGCCTCTGGCTCTTTGCCTGCTGCTTCCTTCTTCAATTGTGTTGGACACTCAACTTTATGTAATGAAGAATAATCAAGAACTTCTTCTTGATCACAACTATAGTCATTGAGTGTCCCTATAGTGACAAATTTCTCATTCGATACTGTACCTGCATTCATCAACAAATTATTAGTTTTAAAAATATAAGACCTTTCGCCCTCTTCTGATGCTTCAAGCACAATCTCCCATCATAGAACTTCTGGATTTCAACAGATCCTCTTTGTTGTGACTCCACTCCTTTGAGTCTCTCCTCCTCTAACAAATCAATATGAATTTGTTCAAGTTCTTTGAACTTGTTTATCAGCTTGCCATTCCACTTCTGAAGTAATAGCTTCCTCTTGAACTGTTTCTTCGTTCTCCATCTGTATCCTCGGCCTTCATTTGTCTTTCTTTCTAGCCACTCTGTTAATATATCTACTTCTTCTCTCATTACTGCCAGACTAATCTCACGCTCTTCATTCTGCTGCCAATTGTTATACTCTCACAATCTAATGCCTTCCTCAAATTTACTCTTATGTTGTTGATCATCTCTTTTAAATTGCTTGTTTCTTCCATCTTTATCCTATTGGATTACTGCTTCTGTTTCCTTCATGTCTCTAAGGACATAACTTCTTGCTGCTCCTGATATTTCATCTCATCTTCAAATAATCTCTTCTCAATTTGTCTAATTTTAGCATCATATTTATTAATGCTGTCTCCCATACCTACAACCACATTATTAATTGAATATTCAAAACATTCACTTAACTCTATAAACGTTAGAGACATTTCACCTTTATCATGCATGGTAACCGCAATCTCTTCTTTATCAGGTTCTGAAAGCTTCGTTTCTCCTTCAGGTTCCTTGAGCAATCTTTCCAAGAGCTCTATTTCCACGTGAAATCTTTCTTGCATTTCATCACAACTTTCATTCTCAACTTCATTCTTTTTCTGGAAAGCCTCCTGAGTTATCCTGTTTTCTTAAACATCACATTGCAAAATTCTTTCATCAATTTCATTAAACAAATTCATTTGTTTACCTCAGAATACCACTATGGCATTTTCATTATGCTTCTGGTTCATAACACCTCCAGCTGGCTATCTTACACCAAATAGAAATTCATCTATGAATTCTTTCTGCTCCAATAAATTAGCACCTTCCTCCTCTACAAGGCATTCTCCATCATACTTCACCTTAAGAGCTTTATTCATCTTTGTGATAGTTTCACCATACTTTCCATCATCTTCTGCACATCCTGCAAACACACACAAAATATGAGATTTAAAAACACAAGGCTTCATAGCCTCATTTGCTTCCCTTGTCAATATATCTTTGAATTGTTCCGAACTATTCCAATAGTCCATGAGATCTTCAGCTGATCTCGCATTTTCCTCTTCACCCAAAATTTCACCCTATTCGAGTTCACAAATGGAAACTTCCATTTCTGACTCTGCTTCTCCGAGGTTTTCCATCAATCGCTTCACTTGTCTCTATCGTAGCCTTCTCTATAACTTATGCCACTTCATTGGATTCTTCTTTAATACCCAGCCTAGTCTTTGGTTTTCCTCTAGCAGCATTGTTAACACATCGAGTTCTTCTCTTATCTTAGCCATCTCCTTGTCAAGCTCCGCTTGACTCATCCGTTTCCTGCATATTGTTTTAACACCCTTTTCCTTCATCTTGTAGCCTTCTTATGAACATATGACTTTCCATAGCCATCTTCTCTTCTATGTGAGCTTCTACACTTGCAACCAATCAACTTCCTTATGAGTTGATCTTCTCACCAAGCTTCCCCTCTGCCTGGTTTCCAAGTCCTGTTTTCCTTAGAACTTGCACTAAGTAATCTTTCTCTCTCTTTGGTTGCTACACTCACTTCTCTTAAGGACTCATCTATCCCTGTCTATTCCAAGCCTCAGTTGGAATGAGGTTCTGCTATAATGTCTAAGAACTTCTAAAAGTTCTTTCTACAATCTTACTGCTGTAGTCTTGTGCCAAACTTTTCCATTCATTCAACTGCTGCAAACTTTCATACCTTTGTAACCATAAATCTCCATAAGCAAGAACATCCTTGCTCTGATATCACTTTGACGCAGGAAAAACCACCTAAAGGCAAATTCCCTGGTTTCCACAATCACCTTACGTAAACCTGTGGATTATGAGCTACCTATACAAATTGGAAGCATTTCTATTGGTGGGTTCTAACAAAAACCTGACCAATCACCAAATAAAATTTCTACACATAATTTGCCAATGAACGCCGGTCCCACCTGAATGCACACAAGACCGGACCTCAAACCGCAATTGAACACCAATCATGAATTGAACAACAATCGCAATTGAAGAACAATCGCAATTGAACAACGATCACAATTAATGCTAGATCACTTTATGGCCGATATCCGTTGGATAACACACAGTCATAAAATCTACAGCCTACGGGTCTTCAACTAGCACACGGTTTAGTTACAAGCCTAATCCCGTAGTTGACTGTGACGTAAGCGTTGACTAGTGAGATCGACAACTATGATTTTGTGCGTGCCTTCAACCACAATCAGGGCATCTCATACTCTCATACCCTTGTTGTTGTTGCTGAACATACTTCCTCTTGGTTTCGAACATAAAATTACCATCTTGATTTCATTCCTAGAATTGTCGAATTCAGGTGTTAAAGTAGATCTTCCTTCGTAGTTCCATTGAGTTGTCTTTGAAAAATAAATGCACAGATTCCATTCTAGTTCGAATTTCCCCAATTACGTATTGTGTGAAGCAGAGTTCCTAGCTCAATCAGATCCAAATATTTGATCCTCTTGATCCAAATATTACTATACAAAATGGATTTAATGACTTAATATACACATAACTACTTTAACTTCGATTAGATTATCATGATGATCACGATTGCTCTCTCTCGTTCCACCGGATTCCTGTACGGAGCTCTCGGCTAATGACTCACACTAAACTTCACACAGACACAGGTTCATCTAACAACCTTACCCAATCAGAGAATTGACATGTCATACATATATGACACTTTATTTGATTATCGAACTCCTAACATGATTTCACCTTCTTACTCTACATAAAACGAAGTTCTCCTTCATGGATGTGACTCGATCTTCGTGGACAGGCAAGATACCTCATTCAATGCTGTAAATAAATTACATATACACACCCCAAATTGTTAAAACACTTTACATTGCTCCAATCACTAAGAGATCTCGTAATAGGTGGTCAAATTTCATGACCTCTGCAAATACCTTCTGCGTTGATAACTTTGGCTCGGCATCATAGGCTTCTTCAATGCATATTTTCAAATCTAAATATTTTACTTATTACAATGGTCTTTTAAAATGATACAATTGCTTCAAAATAGAACATTAAAGGAGCTAATCTCTTATCCAAGACTTCAACAGGACTTCAAACAATCAACAATCATCCAAGATGAAATAACCTGATGAAAACTTTCTTTCATTAATCAAACTATATACATAAAATACTTGGCTTGATTTGTTCATTTGAAATGGCCCTCACACATTTCCTCACACCCATCTCTGTCTTTTCCTCTAATGCTACTTCTCCCTATCCTCTCTATCCTCATACGGAGGCTTACATTTATAGAATTAATTACATAGTTATGGATTATTCTACATCCATGATTTTCTCTATAGATCACTCAACTAAATCCCTAAAATATCTTATCCCTCTTTTGACTCAACTAATTTCTATTCAATGAGCTCATAATCCCTAACACATCTATACAACCCAACTCCTCTCATATTCTCAATTATAACATAATATTTACAATAAACCACACACTCAATTTTTTCTCTTAAAATGTACATAATTTATAAAATAGTTAAGAAAAACATCACCCCTAAATCAACCAAATAAGCAATGACATTTGAGTAGGATGCTCCTGCATCAATGCTCCACTACATTTGGAAATAAAAGACAATATTGCCACAAAGATAGGCAAAGTTCAAATGAGACTGCACCATTAGAACTATATGCATCTTGGGGAACAATTGACTGCATAATGGTTTCAAGTCTCTAGCACAAAAACATGGGATATCTTCGGTAGGAACACTTGAAGCAATCAGAGGTAGAGAAATCATCTTCCAGGAGATTAGGAAATACATTGAACATATAAAGAAAGAAACAAAACATGAAGTCTTGGAGATCACCAAAGACATTATTATACAATACAACAACACTTATCAAAGCTCATATGAACTTTCATGGCTATGGAATAATAATGTGCAGTCAAACTCCAAGACCATATTGATAAAGGCATTGGAGGTGAAGATTAGTTATATAGGGTACTTGCCAGTTTGGGTTAAAGTCATCTCAACCGAGTTCAGAGCATGACACCCATACATTAGAAATGAGATCCATGAGGAAGCAAATGATTTGTCAATTTGATGAGACCTTGTTCCATTATCAATTTTGTCTTATATAGCCATCGTCTCATATATAATTTGTCTTTTGTAATAAATAATATGTAATGAATTCCAAGCGACATGTGGAAGCCACATATGGAATGTAATAAGTCATGTATAGAATATGAAAAGTCATAGGAGTTGACGAGTCATGAGGAAGCTCAAAGGTCATTGTTATTTGTTATAAATATCTCCTCATAACTAAGTGAAGGGCTTGGATTCTTGGCGTCTTGCCTTAGCTTCTCTTTTGTGCATAGGAGATAGATCATTCTTTGGAGAAACAAGTTGTGGCTTCATGTTCCACTATTTGATAAAGTGTTTCATCCATGTAACAATGTACTTGGGATCTTCCATTCTTAATAAGAAGATCTATGAGCCAACACTTCTTCATACATGCATCGTAGATATATGAGGACTATTCTTGTTATGTTTATGATAAATGTTGCTTTCGTTACATACTAAGTTAATGAATTAATTAGTTGCTTAGCTATGGTTATTATTGAATAAGTGATGTTATGCTTTGATGATTGTTGTTTATTATGTGGACTAATTTGCAGTTAAGCAACAAGCCCTTCTCTTCCTTCCCAGGTCTCCCTTTAGGATAGTACTACTACTTTTCTAAATGGAGGCTCGTTTCCCTTTTACCAACCATGGTTGTTCCCTTATGCACCTTACATTAGGTGTCTCACAAATCTTACATACTTGCTGACCTAAAGAGCTGTTGCGTTATCTTGTGTGTGTTTGTAACCAAGGAATATCTTTGAAACATTTCCAACTGTGGCCAAACCGTATAGTTGGATGGGACTCCCACACTAAATAGTGTGAGATCTAATTGGGAAGTCACATCGGGGATCTCACCTTACATGTTGGCAGCATCCAACACTGTCAATAGGTATATATGAAATCTTTGAGGTGTACTTGAAACCAAGTTTAAATAAGCTAATCACCTATCTTGTTGTTATAATACACTAAGAAAAAAACTCAAGGAGACTACTCTCTCATACTTGGGTAGTCAAATAGTATGACTAAAGGTACAATTAAGCCTCCTTAGTTAGTTCCTTGAAGATATTGGGCCAAGTACTACTATTGGATCCCACATATATATCAGAGAGATATAGTTTTGAAACTAGCTTTTCCTTAGGACCTAGTAACTTGTGATGGCTCCAAAGGGTTCTACAAAAGTTACTTCACCGATTAAACCTATAAAGAGCTTATCTATGACTCATGAATAAAATGAAGAGTTATAAGACCAACTATCCAAATTGGATAATCAAATTAATGAATTGAATGATAGGTCAATGAAAATTTTGTTAAATACACAAACATAAATAGAATGAAATGTGGAAAAATAGATAGAACAATTGGAACAAAATATGGATGAGAATACAAAAGAAATGGAAAAGAAGATGTAACATTTGGAACATAATATCATACAAGCCCTATATGAGATGTTCCCTAAAATTGACAATGTGACTGAAGACTCATGAAAATAAAGGTAGTATCCATGTTGAACAACTTTCCAATAATAAATACTTGTCTTGATGAATTAAATCTAATAGTGGAGTTACTTATGGATGGTCTCCAAGGTTATGAACCTTCCCAAGATTGAATTAAAGAAGTTTGATGGAACAAAAGTATTTATCTTAGTGAACCAAATAGAGCAATATTTTGAATTGCATATATTATGGATGATAGGCAAAGGATTTACATAGAAAATTTGTACTTTGAGATAAAACATTATTAATGGTATCAATGGGTAGTTAAAAGGAGGTCTCATTCCTATCATTATACCTTGGGTTTATTTACAAGACATAGGATAACAATATGGGATAGTTTGGGAGTGAGAATTCTTTATTCACTTGACAATAATCAAGTACTTAGGTGATATTGAATAATATAATTCAAAATTTCAAGTATATAGCGCAAGGGTGGATAACATAAGTGATGAACATATGTTGGAAGCTTACATGGGTGGATTAAATGATTATATTAAACATGATATTTTCTTAAAGAATCCTAAAAATATTATGGAAGCCATGCAATTTTCTCATCATATTCAAGCAAAGAATATGGCTACACACAAGTCTACCAATGGAGCATATGTAGGGAGAAAATATTGTTTTTGGGTTTATAAGACAACCCTACGTCAACTTACTTGAATATAATATAAGGAAATGGAGAAAAAAAGAGTAAAAGGGATATGCTTTAGCTGAAACAATAAATGGTTAAAAGGGCATAAATGTCAAGAAACAAAATTTTCACCTTGGAGAATAATGTTGAAGAGGAAATGTATGCATCTATGTAAAGGGACGACGAAGACAATATCACGATAAAGGAGTAGAAAATAGAGATTGAAATTGTACACAACATTAGTTCAGACATGTATGAAATATCTATTCATTGCTTCATAAATCCGTTAGCACCTCAAACCATTAAGATGTTGGGTTACATTAAGAAGCAAAATGTCATAATGCTTATTGACTCATGTAGTATCCATAACTTTGTTAATAAAAGAATAGTAGAGCGCCTCAATTGTTTTGTATATATTGTGACCAATTAACAAGATTTGGCTACTAATTGTCGAAGTATTGATTTTATGGGAGAATGCCACGACATTAAACTGTGTATTGGATAATATAATTTGGAAATCTTGGTGTATTACATTCCCATTGGAGGTTTATATGTTGTTTGAGGGATTGAATAGTCGAGAACATTAGGTACAATTTCTACAAATTCTAAGAATTTAATCAAGATATTTATTAAGAAGGAATTCAATATGAACTAAAGGGGTTAAAATTTGGACCCTCTCAAGTCACCAACTCTCATAGAATGGAAGAGCTCCTTAAAAAGGGTAGTAAGGGAGTTTTGGTTAAACTTTATTATATGGAAGTAAAGCAGGAATATGTAATTATTTTAGAGGAATTAAAATGCACCTTGGAAAAGAACTATAGGGTTTTCCAAGAAATTCCAAAATATCTACCTCCATTTAGGGATCATGAACATCAAATCAAAGTAATACATGGAAGTACTCCTCCTAATAAAAGGCACTTTAGATATCCTCACCAAGAAAAGCGGGAGATACTGGAAATGGTACAAGACATGTTGTATTCGAGTATTACTCAACCTTGTAGGAGTTCAATTTTAGCTGCAATAGTGATGGTGAGAAAAAAAAGATAATTCTTGGGGAATGTCATGATTATAGAGATCCACACAAAATCATCATTAAGCATAAATCCTTTATCCCAAATATTGATGAACTATTAGATGATATTCTTGGAGTGGCTTATTTTACAAAGTTTACTCTTAAATCAGGGCACCACCAGATTAGATTAAGAAAATAATACATTCCCCAAATAGCTTTTAAAACACATGAAGGGAAATATGAGCCCTTGGTCATGCCTTTTGGGTTGATTGATGCTTCTTCTACTTTTGAAATCCTTATGAACACAAATTTTTAGTCACATCTTAGAAAAATAGTGTTGGTTTTCTTTGATGATATACTTATTAGTAGTAAATTATGGGAATACCATAATAAACATGTAGATAAAGTTCTACAAATTCTAGATCACAATCAATTGTATGAAAAAAGATCCAAATGTGCTTTTGGAAAATAATTAGAGTATTTGGGTTATATTGTTTTAAAAGAAGGAGTTAAGGTGGACCCTTAAAATATCTAAGCAATTAGAAAATGGGATATTCCTAAGAACATCAAGAAACCTAGAGGATTTTTGAAGCTTGTAAGATATTATTGGAAATTTGTTAAGAATTATGTATGCATTGTAGGCCTTCTCACATATCTCTTGAAGTAAAATTCATTTGTATGGAATGATAAGGATACTTTGGCATTCTCTCCCTTAAATGATGCCATGTCTTCTACACCAATATGGGAAACACGTGAATTTGGTAAAAAATTCATAATAGAATGTGATGCATCAAGACAAGGAATTGGGGAAGTATCGACATAATAAAGGAGACCATTGGATTTTGACATTAAAATTCAAGGGAAAGGATTTGGTGAAATCTACATATGAAAAAGAAATGGAAGTAATTTCACACGTAGTAAATGATGGCGATAGTATCTCATTGGGAGGGACTCTAAAGTTAAGACAGATCATGATAGCCTAAACTACATTTTGGCGAAAATATTAGCATTATAAGAGAAATAAAAATGGGTAACCAAAATATAAGGGTTCGATTTTGAAATAATCTACAAAAAGGGGAAGGATAATGTAGTAGCACATGATCTTTCTAGAATGAAAGAAGAGTCAAGTTTACATTCTATTACATATTATATTCTTGCGTGGTTAGAAGAAGCTCGTCATGAATGGTGAAATGACAACGGGGGTAAACATAAAATAAAATGCATAAAATAAAGGATGAACACTATGGAACATTGGGAGTGGAAGGGGAATATATGTAGAATAAGGATAGACTACTTTTATGCCCTCAATCAAAGTTAAAGCAACAAATATTAAGTGAATCCCATGACTCTTTGAGGGAAATATATGTAGGGTTCCTTAAAACATATCAAAACAATCAAAAAGTTTTAAATGAAGGGTGAGGTTGGGGGGAAGTGGTGGGGGGGGGGGGGGAATGAAGAAAGATAATCAAAAAATTGTAAGTAAATGTCATGTTTGCCAAAGAAATGAAGGAGAGGTAGTAAAAGCTATAGGATTACTTTAGTCATTACAAATACCTAATTAAATATGGGAAGAAACATAAGTGGAATTCATTATAGGTTTACCAAAATTTGAAGGTAAGGATGCCATTTTTGTGGTTGTTGATAGGGTCACAAAATATGCACATTTTTTTTTCTTCAGAATTCAATGTACATATATAGCAAACCCAAGTGGCAGAAGTGCTCATGAAGGAAATTCATAGAATTCATGGATTTCCTAAAAATATAGTAAGTGAGAGAGATCCAAAATTCACAAGAAAATTTTGGAAAGAGTTATGGAAGATTACTGCAACAACACTATCTACGAGTTTAGCATATCATCCACAAATTGATCATTAAGGCCCTTAGGCCCCTCTATTAAGGTCGTAATAAGCATTCATTATTAGTTTATTTGTTCTATTAGGAGGAAAAATAAAACCTTTCATTGTAGCATGTTAGAGCCCTATAGTGATAGGATTCATAATTTTGAATTGGTTGAGGTTAAGTATTGTAATATTGTACATACCTTTGCTTTCTGCAAAAGTTTTCCATATTAGAATTAAAAAATGTAAAGAGGGCATGTCCTAAAAGAAATATCAAAGGACACGAAAAATAAGAAGAGATCAAAAAAATGAAAAAACGTGAACCCCAAACAAAAAATAGATCATGAAAGTGTGCAAGTCCAAGTGCCACTACTTTTTACTATTAATGTCTTAAATAATGGTTGTGTGCAGCTTGTCCTATATGCCACAACCCATGCTAGTCAAACTGCTTAATCTTTCAATTTCATGTTTATAGTTAGAGAATAAAAATATGAACAAACAGTTTAATCTTGGCAGATCATTAGATAGGTAGAGAAATAAAAGGAGCTCATCAGTTTCATCTGAGCCCTTGAAAGATATAAGGTTAGAAGTAGATAGTTTGTTTCATAAAATAATAAAGGAAAGAAAAGGGTTTTCTAGCTTAAGTGCACCCACCAAAGTGAAGAAAAAATGTTAGGGTAGATAGGGTAGGTAGAAGAAAGGTTGCAGAAATACAAGTCATTTGAAGCATAAGCACTACTTCTAATTTGGTAATTGGAGAACCCACAATAAAAACCATTTTTCGTCAACGTTTCAAATCCCAATAGGGATCCATCATCATGACATTCTTGAATGATGATAGTAGAAGATCTTGAATGAGGGTATTAAATAGTTTTTAATAGTTTGAAGTGAGAAGATTTAAATGGATGTCCGCTGTTTTAATCATTTTTATTTATTATTATCCTTTTTTTTTTTTAAGAATTTTCAAAAGATTATTTACTAGCATTTGCATCAAATGTTGCAAAGGTAACGCCGTAAGGCATAAATCGAGAAACAATCTAAATAAGATAGAGAGGTGTGGCATAAATTAAGAAGCCATCTAAATAAGATGGAAAGATGTGGCATAAATTGAGAAACCATATAAATAAGATGGAGAGATGTAGCAAAAATGAAATTCTAATGTTTATAAACTGAATTTGATTAGGGTGTGTAGGACTATGTTTTTTTTATTGATTATTGAATTTAATATTTCATATGAATCTCATAAACTTCAACCAAGCAATAGCTCTGATCAACTTCTTTATAAGAGGGCATTAGATGAAGCCAATGTGAGATTAAGTAAGTCTCATGTCGTTCAGAAGGGAGCACTAAAGAAATGTAAGAGTGAGAAGTTATCAACTGATGAGCTTGAGTAGGACACAATTGAGGCTGCTCAGAAGAGGAATCAAGGCCGACAGTCTGAACTTGAAGCTATGTAGATACAACATGCTTTTGATGCAAAACCCCGCATTTTTTTCTAGGAGAAATAATTCAGTTCAGCAAAAGTACATTTTGATTGTTCAAGTCAAAACTTGGTCAATCTAGATCTTAGAATAGGTCAAACCTGGGCAAACAAGCCTGATTTAGACTAAGGTTAGAACTTGGAAAATAGGCAAACAAGCCTAATTTAGAATGAGGTTAGCACTTAGAAAATAAAGAGAAGCGAAAAAAGAAGAATAACAGAGAAATTTGTTAGATCTACTCAACCAAAACGTAACAATATCCAAACACAAAATCAAAAGAAACCTCAGCGCTGCCAAAAGTCCAATGGATATAATTGAAATTGCTCAATAGAGAAGTTAAACTTCCTCTGTACAAAAACATCAAGAAATTCATAGTGAAGTCCTTCTGAATCTTTTAACTCCGAGTAGCATTATTACTGCATCCATAGCCCAAGAGGCAGCTTCCTTTCATGTGCCTTGGGATTGGTAGATCTCTTAAATTCTGCATGGAAAAGAAAAATGGGTTCATTTTGGAGCTCTCAATCACATCTGTGAAGGTAGTTGATGCAAGCTAGCTGACTCTCTCACTGCTACCTTCAATAGACGATGAATTGCTTCACAAAAACCCAATCCAATTAATGCAAAGAAAATGCATATTACCCTCCGTACTCAAAATAGATTTGAGCTGGCTTCCTCTAGCATTATAGTCAAGGTCAATTATATTATTATTTGATCGCTTCACATTTACTTTGAAAGCCACTCCAACTTTGTCACCCATTATCTCAACAAGCTATTGTAGCCCATTTATATAAGAAATTAGAAATCATGACATATCTCTATTGTTGTGTGGTGCTGATTATAAAAAACATGCTCCAACTCACCTCCTTGATGATTTTAGTTGGTTTCCCATCAAACTGAATGACGACATCTCCAGGACGGAATCCAGCTCGATAAGAAGGTGATCCAGGAGTCACCTATGATGTTTCAAACAAGGTCAATTGTATATTATTTGATCGCTTCACAATTACTTTGAAAGCCACTCTAACTTTGTCACCCATTATCTCAACAATCTGTTGTAGCCCATTTATATAAGAAATTAGAAATCATGAAATTTCTCTATTGTTGTGTGCTGCTGATTATCAAAAACATGCTCCGACTCACCTAATTGATGCTTTTAGTTGGTTTCCCATCAAACTGTGCGACGACATCTCCAGGACGGAATGCAACTTGATAAGCAGGTGATCCAAGAATCACCTATGCTGTTTCAATCAAAAACATATGTTTAAATGTAAAACATAATTTGTACCATCAATTTGGTAGACCAAAAAGGTATCAAATACAATATACTCTGCTTTGAATTGCCATATGTAAAAAGCAACATTAAACAGAGGTAAACTGAGTTAAAATTCAATTATTATTGCAAGAATGGAATTAGGAAATAGAACACAAAGACCTTATTAGCAACCATCCAAGTAAAACCCTCCCATGTATTAAGAATGTTTAGATTAACTTCCACTATAGCTTTATTGCATAAACATTTTATTATAACCAATGTGACAAAAAGCAAAAACGAATCCACAGATGTACAAGTTTTATCCCAAGGTAGCTCACTTGTGGCACAAGAACACCCTTTGTTACATTAAGAAAAGCTAGGTCTCTCTCTTTAAGCTGAGCTATAATAAGTTCATTCAATTCAAGCATCTTAAGTCCCAGCCATGGATGCACAACTCTTCTGCAAAATGAAAATTAAGAGGTAGCCCATAGCTCTATTAGCCTAAGCACAACGAATGCAAATATTTTAACACTGAAAACAGCAAAGCTGCAGAATATGCATGCAACTACAAATTATCAATGCTCCTTGCTACCCTTCCTTCAACAGGGGTACCCAAAAAAAAATTCACCACGCTATTTGAAAGCCCAAATGAGTGAAATTTATGGCCTTGCAAAGCCATATGGGATGAAGTGTAAAAGTATGCTACTTTCATCTTCATGGTGCTTGGTTTTATGGATTTGCTGACTTCCCTTCCCCATGGTAGGCAGTAACTCTTTGCTTTGATGGACATGTTTATGTATTGGGTTGGCATGTAGGCAAAGGCATCATGGAGGTGGATCTCATTAAAGGAACACATATTGAATTATCACTGTAAAGGTGACCATTGGTATCAGGCACCATTGAAGTGGATCTATTAGGACACATGGCATAAAGGAACATATATTGTATTGGCACTATAAAGATGATCGCGCTAAGGGTGGAAATACCCATCTCATTACTATACTAGCGCACCTATTTCTTGTTCCCCACATGGGCCATTTCTCTTAAGTATGGACACCTTTTGGTGATAGCCATCATTCAGCGTCACCAAAAGTCCAATGGAAATAATTAAAACTGCTCAACAGAGAAGTTAAACTTCCTCTGTACAAAAAGAACAAGAAATGCTTAGTGAAGTCCGAGTAGCATTATTACTGCATCCAAATCCCAAGTTCAAATCCCAAGAGGCAGCTTCCTTTCACGTGCCTTGGGATTGGTAGATCTATTAAGATCTATTAAATTCAGCATGGAAAAGCAAAATGGGTTCATTTTGGAGCTCTCAATCACATCTGTGAAGGTAATTGGTGCAAAGCAGTTGACCCTCTCACTGCTACCTTCAAGAGATGATGAATTGCTTTACAAAAACCTAATCTAATTAATGCAAAGAAAATACATATTACCCTCCGTACTCAAAATAGATTTGGGCTAGCTTCCTCTGGCACTATAATCATGGTCAATTGTATATTATTTGATCGTTTCACAATTACTTTGAAAGCCACTCCAACTTTGTCACCCATTATCTCAACAATCTGTTGTAGCCCATTTATATAAGAAATTAGAAACCATGACATTTCTATATTGTTGTGTGCTGTTGATTATAAAAAACATGCTCCAACTCACCTCCTTGATGCTTTTAGTTGGTTTCCCATCAAACTGAACGATGACATCTCCAGGATGGAATCTAGCTCGATAAGCAGGGGATCCAGGAGTCACCTATGATGTTTCAGTCAAAAACATATGTTTACATGTAAAACATAATTTGTACCATTAATTTGGTAGGCCAGAAGGATATCAAATACAGTATACGCTGCTTTGAATTGCCATATGCAAAAAACAACATTATACAGAGGTAAACTGAGTTAAAATTCAATTATTAACGCAAGAATGGAATTAGGAAATAGAACACAAAGACCTTATTAGAAACCATACAAGTAAAACCGTCCCATATATTAAGAATGTTTAGACTAACTTCCATTATAGCTTTATTGCATAAACATTTGATTATAACCAGTGCAATAAAAAGCAAAAACGAATCCACAGATGCACAAGTTTTATCCCAAGGTAGCTCACCTGTGGCACAAGAACACCCTTTGTTACAACAGGAAAAGTTGGGTCTCTCTCTTTAAGCTAGGCTATAACAAGTTCGTTCAGTTCAAGCATCTTAAGTCCCAGCCATGTACGCACAACTCTTCTGTAAAATGAAAATTAAGAGGTAGCCCATAGCTCTATTATCCTAAACACAGATGAAAATTAAGAGGTAGCCCATAGCTCTATTATCCTAAACACAACTACTGCAAATATTTTAACATTGAAAACAACAAAGCTATAGAATATGCATGTAACTACAAACCGTCAATGCTCCCTGCTACCCCTCCTTCCACAGGGGTACCCAAAAAAAAATTCACCACGCTATTTAAAAGCCCAAATGCGTGCAATTTATGGCCCTGCAAAGCCATATGGGATGAGTGTAAAAGTATGCTACTTTCCCTTAGGTGTACGACAATAACTAGTCCTTTTAGTTCATCTTCATGTTTCTTGGTTTTATGGCTTGGTTGACTTCCCTTCCCGGTGGTAGGCAGTAACTCCCTGCTTTGATGGACATGCCTATGTCTTGGGTTGTGATGTAGGCATAGGCATCATGGAAGTGGATCTAATTAAATGAACACATATTGAATTAGTACCGTAAAGGTAACCATTGGTATGCAAGCATCATGGAGGTGGATCTATTAACATGGCATAAAGGAACGCATATTGTATTACTGCTGTAAAGGTGATCACACTAAGGGTGGAAACACCCATCTCATTATTGTACTAGCGCACCTATTTCTTGTTCCCCATATGGGTCATTTCTCTTAAGTATGGACACCTTTTGGTGATGGCCATCATTCTTCATGGTAGTCACAATTCATGATGCATTTGCATTCCCCAAAGCAACATCCCACATCCTCCAAGTTAAGCAAAATATGTTGATTTTCTAGTGCTAATTTAGACAGGCACAGTTTTTTGTCACTGATAATTACTTCCAATGATATTTTCGAAACATCGTTGAGCAATTACATTTGGAAAATTCAACAATAAACATTAAAGATCACACTAGAAAGGAAATCCAAAATGGGGAATTGCTCAACGACCCAATCCAAAAACCCAATCCAATTAATGCAAATAAAATGCATATTACCCTCCGTATTCAAAATAGATTTGGGTTGGCTTCCTCTGGCACTATAGTCAAGGTCAATTGTCTATTATTTAATCGCTTCACAATTACTTTGAAAGGCACTCCAACTTTGTCACCCATTATCTCAACAATCTGTTGCAGCGCATTTATATAAGAAATTAGAAATCATGACATTTCTCTATTGTTGTGTGCCGTTGATTATAAAAAAACATGCTCCAACTCACCTCCTTGATGCTTTTAGTTGGTTTCCCATCAAACTGAACGACGACATCTCCAGGACGGAATCCAGCTCGATAATCAGGTGATCCAGGACTCACCTATGATGTTTCAATCAAAAACATATGTTTAAATGTAAAACATAACTTGTACCATCAATTTGGTAGGCCAGAAAGGCATCAAATACAGTATATGCTACTTTGAATTGCCATATGCAAAAAAACTTTGTCAACCTAGACCAACAATTTAGAACAGGTCAAACCTGGGCAAACAAGCCTGATTTAGACTGAGGTTAGCACTTGGAAAATAAAGAGAAATGGAAAAGCAGGAATAACAAAGAAATTTGTTGGATCTATTCAACCAAAACGTAGCAATATCGAAACACAAAATCAAAATAAACCTCAACGTTGCCAAAAGTCAAATGGATATAATTGAAACTGCTCAAGAGAGAAGTTAAACTTCCTCTGTACAGAAAGATCAAGAAATGCTTAATGAAGTTCGAATCTTTTAACCCTGAGTAGCATTATTACTGCATCCAAATCCCAAGAGGCGGCTTCCTTTCACGTGACTTGGGATTTTTAGATCTCTTAAATTCAGCATGCAAAAACAAAATGGGTTCATTTTGGAGCTCTCAATCACATCTGTGAAGGTAGTTGATGCAAACCAGCTGACCCTCTCTCTGCTACCAACAATAGATGATGAATTGCTTCACAAAAACCCAATCCAATTAATGCAAATAAAATGCATATTACCCTCCATACTCAAAATAGATTTGGGCTGGCTTCCTCTGGCACTGTAGTCAAGGTCAATTGTATATTATTTAATCGCTTCACAATTACTTTGAAAGGCACTCCAACTTTGTCACCCATTATCTCAACAATCTGTTGCAGCGCATTTAATAAGAAATTAGAAATCATGACATTTCTCTATTGTTGTGTGCTGTTGATTATAAAAAAACATGCTCCAACTCACCTCCTTGATGCTTTTAGTTGGTTTCCCATCAAACTGAACAACGACATCTCCAGGATGGAATCCAGCTCGATAATCAGGTGATCCAGGACTCACCTATGATGTTTCAATCAAAAACATATGTTTAAATGTAAAACATAATTTGTACCATCAATTTGGTAGGCCAAAAAGGCATCAAATTGTTGTAGTGAAAACAAGGTATGCAATATGTAAATATTTCAAAATTTGGTAACAAAAAAATGGCAGAATCAAAGCTTGATACAAATTGATACAATCATTGTCAATGCTTTGTATTATATGATATAACATGCTTGACACATTCACTATTCTGCTTGAATTTAAATATGTAATTGACAGCATGCAGTTAAAAGGCTAAAATGTCCATACCAACTTTCTGTATTGCAGTGAAAAAAAGGGCTTTCAAAACAAAACCGGCTTGATTTTTATGTAGGAAACCAAAAAAATTTGACTAACACTCTCAATTCTTGCAGGCATTAACCTTTGCTACACCACATTAATGCACAGAATTATAAACAAAATTTAAACAAGCAAAAGACACAACATACCTACCCTGATAAGTGAACAAAAATGCAAAAGCCTATCATCCAAAACCTGTAATTAAGCTAAATAATATCAATGTCGTCATGTCATATCATGTACATGAATGGATGATTGAGTTTAACTGAAAGATGAGAGTAGTAAACGATTAAGATTTTGCGGGGAGTCAATACCCCAACCAGTACCCTTGCATGGTGGTAAATCTTGTGCAAACATCATGTTTGTTTGATAATTGCATTGCCAAGGAAAGAAGCTTTGTCTGGCTGGTTTCAGTTTTGTTTACCACTTGGCAAGGATATATGTGGTGCGTTCTTGACTCCACTACGCATCCTTCATGAATTTTTTTCAGTTACATATATCATGTGATCTCAGTAATCCCGTTGCTGTCCATCCCAGGACAAAGGTGAAAGCAGGCAGGAGGAGGTGGCTGTGGCTGATACTGTGAGGGACAAATCAACGCCCAGTTCAATGCCTGTTACTGTGAGGGACAAATCAACGCCCAGTTCAATGCGAGCAAATTGGTGTTGAGATCCCCCATAACTGCCCAGTGCCAATGCCAACTCCCCTTACCTTGCACGTTAAACATTGATTGGCATGGACCAAACAAAAACAAAAAAGCTTATGGGGACACAAAAAAACTAGACAGTGAGGATTAAGAGGGAGAGATTTATGTCAAGCATCTTCACAGTGCAGAGCTACCTTGATTTTCTGCACGGTACAGGATATGAGGTTGTTCACTGTCTCCACTGATTCTACTGTGAGTTTGGCTGTTGGCAAGCTGTTGACTAATATCTGGAATGATGCAACTGTTAAAAGTGATCCTCCCACACGCGGGCTGTTGACTCCAACGCCCTTTCCAGTAGGGTTTAGTGCAAGGGGCCTGCATTCTGGTCCGTCTGGAAGAATGGCAAAGCCAGAGGGTAAGAGGGCAACATAAGCTGGATCGCATGGCTGGGATGTCCACTGGAGCATAAACTACAAGAGACCCCGATGCATCTGTGCAAGTCTCTTGCAGGATCAACATGTTGCTGCTTTCGTTGGAATTCATGGCCTAAAATCGAAAACATTCATAGTTAAGGTTAGGGTTTCATGAGAGGAATTATTCTCCAAGAAGCATTTCGAAGAAAAATAAAAGGAAAATATGCTTGCTTTTAGAAGAGAAACATAATTGCCAGGATCTTGTCCTTTCGGAATGTGAGCCATTTCTTGCATTGGACCTCCATTTGATAGTATATCCCACTGTTCCAGTTTTTATTTTTATCAGTGGTCAGTAGAGAGTACTGGCTGTGGATGAAATGAAATAGAAAAAACAATGCCATGCTATGAATTATTGAGTCCAGTTATTCCTTACCTCGCTTCTGAGTCTCTCATCCC
>APFE030541769.1:271212-341201 GCA_000404065.3 Pinus taeda | reverse complement strand
CGAATCATCTGAAATATGGAAGAGGAAGAAATACAAGCTCAATCGGAGTCGGAAATGGAGGATTGGGAGCTGCTGGTACATGACCCTGGTAATACGAGAGGAATGATGTCTCTTTTCAAACAATCCTTACATATTTATTGGGTAATGAAACAGTTGCTGGCCAAAGCTTTGGAGAAGGTGGCTTCTGAAATGGCTGAGATGGCTCAGGGTGTTCCTAACTTGCGACGTGAACTCCGCATTCTGCAAATCTCCATGGAGATGCAAGGGAAGCAACTAGATGAGATCCAGCAATTGCTCAAGGCCAGCCAGCAGAAGAGCAACAAGGAGGACTCTCCAATCTTTGCTAATGCAATTGAGTAGTTTTAGTTCTTGTCTTCCTTCTGATGAATCTGCGGTATTTAGATAATTTAGTCAGCTTCCCTCATTTTGTAATAGACAGTCTCTATATGCATATCAGCAGAATTAGACTAGGGAAGGACTGTAATGTTTATTTAGCTTGGAAAAAGAGAATGCGGTATTTCTTTTTTTGGTTTGCTGTTAAAAACTTTAGGTGGACACCCTACTCGGTTTCCCCTGGTGGGCGGGTAGCTGGTTCCACCAATTTTGATGTAATTTTCTGATATGATAATAGAAAATGAGAGTACCACCTTTGCCTACAAAATAAAAAAATAAAAATTTGACACCTAGCATGACAACATTTGTATCTATCGCGCGCTTATCAAATCATCTCATCTCTTATAGGCTAGAAATGAAAGTACACTGTACCTATTGGCCCTCATATAGGTCATTGGCAAAGAGTTTACACAACATTGGGTTGTGAATGAATTGGAGTTCGACCAATAATTTTAGAAACATAACAAAATCCTTCATGAGTTAGTGTTATTTTAAGCAACAACCCCTAAAATGGAGAATCATTTCATGACATCATATTTTCAAGGGTTTTTAGTGAAATGATAATCGGTTCAAATCCCAAAGAAATAAATAATCATTTATTACCTCTTCTTAGTTTATTCAACACAACTTTATTATTTATAATTTACATCCAAATCTAAATACTTGGGTTGTTTTCCCAATGTGATTATCAGTTAAATATTTATTTTTGGCCCCACCTTGTGTGGAGTAGTGGAACTTACCTTTTACCTCTACACATGCCTTACCTCCACCAGTTTTAGACTTAGTAATATTTTTCAAGCGGGGAGACTTATCACATAGGCCTATATACATTAACATACGCACATACATATTTCAAATTAATAAATCTTGTTTCTAGAAATTAAAAGTTTATCTCGAAAGTATAAATTCCTCTCAAATTATTACCAAGTAAAAACAAAAAAATCACATTTGGACATAATATCTTCTTTCACACATGGAATAACTTTAGCCCACCAAAAATATAAACGGGAATATTTTTCACCAAATGAGAGAGTGTCATTTCTCACTTTACACTTAATTTCCTTATAAATACCATTTGGAATATTCATATGTGGACTATATCAAATTTATTAGATTCTTCCAATTAAATAGTTAATATGAATTTAAATTGAGTTTACTACTTTAGGCTCTATATTTGTCTTTCATGCATCAAAGTAGCTTAATTTCTCTCCATGTAACCAAAAAATGAATTTTACGAATAGAGAAATCATATAACCATGATATTCATTAATTCCTTAAAATATCCATACTATATCTTAACTTATCCCAATATATTAGGTGTGAGACCAAATCAATTAAAATAAAGTATTAAATATTCTGACTTTTTCATGCTTCTCGAATATTACAAGAGTCAAATGATACTTATCATTTTACCTTTGCATTGGCCTTACCTCTACACATATTTACTTCCGCTTAGACTTTAGTTCCACACAGTGTTTAACTTCGCACATGCCTTACTTCGGTATATGCCTTACTTCCACCATTACATGCCTATAGAAATTAACATGTGCACATGCCTTACTTCAGTATATGCCTTCCACCATTACATGCCTATGGACATTAATATGTGCACATGCCTTACTTTGGTATATGCCTTACTTCCACCATTACATGCCTATAGACATTAATATATGCACATACATATTTATGTTGATGGAAATAATAAATCTTGTTTCCACAAAATAAAAGTTTATATCATAAGGATAATTTCCTCTCCAATTTTCACCAAGTAAAAACACTAAGATTACATTTGGACATACTATCTTCTTTCACTTCACCAAATGAGGGAGAGTGGTAAGTATAAATTCCTCTCCAATTGTCACCAAGTAAAAACACAAAGATTACATTTGGACATACTATCTTCTTTCACTCCACCAAATGAGGGAGAGTGTCATTACTCACTTTACACTTAATTTTCATATAAATATGATTGGAAATCTTTCTGTGTAGACTATACCAAATTTAATAAATTTTTACAATTAAATAATTAGTGTGAATTTAAATCGAATTTACTACTTTAGGCTCTATATTTGTCTCCCATGCATTGAAGTAGCTTCATTTCTCTCCACGTAACACAAAAGATAATACTATGACTAGATAAATCATATAACCATCATATTTATTAATTCATTAACATATCCATGATATGCCTTAACTTCTCCCTATATATTAGGTGTCAGACTAAATCAAGTAAAATAAAACATAAAATATTCATACTTTTTTCATGCTTATGGAATATTACGAAAGGAGTCAAATGATACTTACCCTTTTACCTTTGCACATGCTTTACCTTTGCATATACTTTACTTTTGCACATACTTTAGCTTTGGACATGCCTTGCTTCCACACATTCTTACCTTTATACATGCCTTACTTCCACCAGTTTTATATTTAGTAAGATTTTTCAAGTGGGGAGACTTATCACACAAGCCTATAAACAATAATATATGCACACAAAGATTTTTCACGTGGGGAGACTTATCACAAGCCTATAAACAATAATATATGCACACACATTTTCCTGTTAATGGAATTAATAAATCTTGTTTCCAACTAGCTCATTGTATTATGTCATCTTTACTTGTGCATTGTAATTTTTTGCATTGTCTTACTTTTCTATCAAATTTTAAAATCCTATGAATGGTTGAACAAATTGGAATTTAAAAAAGGAATTTACAATCATAGTCTACAGGCAGGGACTAACTGCTTTGCATCGCTCACCCTTCTTTTGAAAATACATAGTCTTATTGTTATTGCTCTAGCGATAATAATATGAGATATTGTTTTTTTTTAATACTATTTAGGTTGAAATCATATTTTGGTTTTGGAGTATGATATAAAATTTATTTTAATTAATTAAGAGCCCATCTTCCTCTATCACAAGGAAATGAGTTAACAACCCAAGATCCACAAGTATTTGGTAGGAGAGGAAGTTTGCCCCCATTATAGACAACTCGTAGGTTAGTTTAGGTGGAAAAGTTTTGATTACACACAAAAACATTACTACACCGTAGGTCTTTAGAAGATTGTATTAATAAAAGCTAAGTTGTTAACCATCAATATTATAAACTTTTTGTTGCTTAGAAAAAACAATATAAATGGGTATGTTAACACAAGTTAATTTAATTTATGTGTTTTGATTATACTTTAACCAAACTAGTAAGTCACAAACATTATCTATGTTACTTTACATAAAAACTATGTGAATATTGTTAATTCAATAATTGAAGGAAATTTGTACATCTTAAAAGATATTAAAACAACAAATTGATTTAACTTAATGGTTGAGAATATATATGTTTCCTTGTAAGAGATCACCAACTCAAATTGAGAGGAAGATAAAATATGTACACCTTCATAGACTTTACTTTATCCCACAAACAAAGAGATACCATAAAGCGATTAAGTTTCTAAATTAACTTTGTAACTTTTAAATTAAATTATTATTATATATAACAAAAAGATTATATATCAAATTTGTTGAAAATGTTTACAGGAATTTATATAGTTGATATAACAAAAATAATATATATCAAATTTGCTGAAATGTTTAGAAGAACTTATATAATTGATGACAGTCAAGCATTGTTATTGTCTCCACCAGAATTCAATTCCTCAAGTTACAAACACATTTTTAATAAGTCATCTTTTTTGTCTATATCAAAATTCAATTCCATAAATAATATATAAATTTCTAATAAGTCATCATATCCATATAGGCAAATGGACTTATAAAGTTGAAATTACATACATTCTTATGAACTGTGTAAACTTTATACTATTACTCACAATCACTTAAGCAATAAAATGTGGTATATACATTTTTTATTAACATTCACTAATAATAATAAATCAACATATATCTATCTTAACTCCATATATATCAAGCACCGAGAGGAATCTAATTTCTCAAGTTGCAAACTTCATTTTTGAGTAAAAGTGATTTGGTCCCTCTCAATGCTTGATAGATCTAGAGTTAAAATGGATCCAAGTTGGTTTATTTTTTATAAATAAAGTCTTTCCCCCTTTAAATAGGTTATATTACACATGAATACCATGGTTTATTATTATTATTATTATTTTATTATTATTATTATTATTATTATTATTATTATTGTTTACATAACATCCCATATAAGCCTAAATCCATCTCAAATCCGGGTCTAATAAGTGTCGAGAGGGATCAAGTTTGGAGTTAAGATGGATCTATTGGTACTCTTACATTCCATAATGAATTTTCTCAAGCTTTTAAATAAGCTTCATCATAACAAATACCATGAGAAAATACCATGGGAAAAACCGTGAGTTGTCAATTTTTTATTTTTTTTTTAAAGAATAAAAATGTTTACATAACAATAACATGAAACTACAACATCTCTTCCATACTAGGTTGGAGAATGCCTCTCGACACAAACATTACAACATTTCTTCCATTCTAAATTAGAGCACGCATCTCAATGCAAATATGTATATATATTACCAGTCTAGATCCATCTTAACTCTGGATCTACCAAGCACTGAGATGGATCAAATCCTCTTTCACTTTAAAAGAGGTTTTCATCTCAAGAGATTTGATCCCTCTCGACCCTTGATAGATCTATAGTGAAGATGGAGTATGTTGGTTTTATTATTAATTATAATTATATTACATTTTATTTTTATTTTTAGTTTTATGTAATTCGATCAAGTCAAAATGCTTTATTGATAATTATCATAATTAATTTCTTTTATTTTTTTTTATTTTCACTGAGTCAAAATGTTTATAAGCATTATAATATATCTACCTTACTGAATTTAGATTCTCTACGCAATTACTTTTAACCCTTTATTATTTTTTAATTGAGCTTTACATGTTTACTAATATTTACACCACTACAACATCTCCCCATAGCTTTTTGTTTTTAAATTTAATTTAAAAAATGTTATATAATAACTAAAATAAATATTATAAATATTTTGATTTCGAAATGAGATATGACTTTTGGACAAGTGGTTATTGATAAGACATGATATTGGCCCATGGTATTATAACAAAAGCTTATTTACAAGTAATAATATCCATGGTAAAATGAGGTGAATATCCATGGTTAAGAATATTTTTATAATGTATATTTATTGTACGTATTAAATTTTTATTTAAAAAATGTTATAAAATTAAAATAAAATAAAATATTTATAATTTTTTTAATTTTGAAATGAGTTATGGTTTTTGGGTGTAACAACTCAGGGTTAAAATTTCATGCAATAAAAGTTATTAAAGGAAAAATAAGACCAAGGTCAAGGGACACTTATTCCAAGCTTAATGTTGGGCAAAATATCCTAGTGGGCATCACTTGTTGTGCTTATGGCTAAGGAAATTGGCAAAGGCAATGGCAAAGACTTTGAAAAAGAAACGAGACATTAATTGACATTTTATTTATGAAAATAAAGGAAATTAGGAGAAAAGAGAGGTGAAAGGTCACAGGTTGCATGTGAGAAGGAAATTGAAGGAAAATAATGGAAAATTGAATAAATTAGAGGCATCAATAATAAAAAGACATCAGGGCATTAGTTGGTAGCCTTTTGTCAGTTTAGTTTTCGAATTAGTCTCAGAGAGGAGAACAACATCAAGAGGAGGAGGAAATAAAGCAAGTAAATGAAGGACAAGGAAAGCAAGGATCAATCAAGGAAAAATTGGACCAAGCAGCTTTAGCACGAATAATTGCAAGTAACAGGTTTCATGTACGATTTCCTTGTTGGTTTTTACATGCTAGATATGTGCATGTTGGTATTTGGTTCTTTGGTGTCACTGGCATGGATTTTGTCAAGTTTCGACAGTGGATTTTAGCCTTACCTTGCAATTTCCAGATAGCCATTGTGTGATGGGAATTTTCTTGGTTTGATATTTGGATTGTTAGAAGATTTTGGATCTAGGTGAGGTGGTCTTAGGAAAATTTCCAAAGGCCTAGGAATCCCTTAACTGGTAATGACGAGATACATGGTAAAGCTTGAGGGTGGAGACGGGAAAATTCCTCAAGGTATTTCAGAAGAAATTATGAGCATCCAAGCTTGGTTTGGTTTTGTGATCTCAGCATCGGTTTAGGTGAGATCACGATATGGTGAGGGTGGAGGTGATTTAACCTCTAGATTCCCTTGGTTTTTTATGGATTGGTTTATCCCATGAGATACCACATTCATGTTTGTAATATGGCACAAGGGTGATTGGTTGAAAGAAAGATTTGGTTCATCTAATCCATAGTCAGGTGGTACATGGAATTCTTGAACCTGGTTGGATTTTGCCTATGATTAATAAGAGCTAAGTTTCTCTTAATTTTGATGAGTAAATGTACTTGTTATTATTTGACTTTAATGATTGTTCTCTCATTTTTATTTATCTAGTTATATGTTGATTATAAGCATGGTTATTTGACAACTCTTACTCATGGATCTCTCCATGTTTTTACTTGTAATTGAATGAATAATGAATGCAAGACTTAATTGATGTTATGAAAATTAATGTGAGAAGGCAATGATCCTTCTTGTTAAACCCCAAACAAGTTTTATGCTCCTTATGTTCAGACTTGCATTCAGAACCTGTAGGTTGCATGTTTACCAAGTGTTTGATGAAATGTCAGTCCCAGTTGGGGAAGTTCGAGTCAATTCCTTGATCATGCTTGTTATCAAAATAATTGTCTTCATGTCTTTTATGAGTTCTAGAAGTTTCATGGAGTTTTGGGCAATGACTGGGTCCTAGTCCTGGAAAATAGCCTTAAATTTCATAGTCACTGGTATAGCACTAGCAGAAAAAGCCCATAGTCACACTGAACCAAGCTCATCAGTGTGACTAGAGGGATATAGTCACTGGCATGCCTTGGAAAGGGAGCGACTAGGGCTTTAGGTCAGTGGAAAATAGAGTTATCTCAAGGGTTGGACTCCTGGAGGGATTGGGTTTCTCCTAGAGGTCCTGTAGCACCTAAGGGAAGTCAGTAAGGTCTCAAGTTGTCAACTCCATTTCCATAAGGTCATATAGGAGGTTGAGTCTTATCATAGTGACCCTCAGCTAATGTTTGCCCCAGGTAAACCGGTGAAAGTGGGTAAATGTGGGAAGAGGTGGTTACAGGGTCGTATTAGAGCCAGTTGTGTTCTCTTTGGGTAAATTATGATGTTGTCAAGGTTATGGTTGTCATCCATGGGGTCATGGTATATAGTTGGTATGGTCATGCATGATGTTGTTTTGTTGTTATATTGATGTGTTGATATGATTATATGGATATGATTATAATTATACATGTACATACTAATGTGGATTGATCTTATAGATGAGATAATCCTCCCCTGAACATCAATGAGGTATGGAGTTGATTTTGGTATCTATTTGGTTTATCTGACATGGTACACTTGTAGGAAGAAGAGAATCCAAGATGACAAGAAAAATGGTAGACTACAGTTCTTGTGACTCTCCCTAGAGATCAATTGGGCAACAAGGAGAAGACTATTCTCCCGATATAACAGTCACATTGAGAAGCTTGAGGATAGATATTAGAAGTTTCAAATCATACAATGATAGGTTAGTTGAGGCTCAAGAAAGACTTGCAAGGGTTCAAGAGAAGCAGGTAGAGGTTAATTCAATGACCCTTTAGAGCTTGTCAGAGTTGCAAAAACAAGGACATTTGAGAATCAATCAAGAATAGGAAGAGAAAACTAATGGAGCATATGGTAGTAGGTCTCGGTCTAGATACAGTTTGGATAGAGGGGACACAATTAGAGGTGGCATATCATTGGATAAACTTGATAGGAGGACTAGTATGTATGTGCATCATTCTAGTTCCTCATTAAGGAGACATCATCACAATCATTATTGTCATCATCCATATAGCAGGGGTGAGTATTTACCTGAGGATTTCAAGAAAGTGAAGCCTCCTACATTTGATGGAGAGATGAAGAAGTCAGAAGATGTAAAGGCATGGTTGCTTGGGATGTATAAATTCTTTAGATTGCACAGTTATTCAGAGAACATAAAAGCCAAGATAGTCACCTTTAGTGTTAAAGGGAAAACAGACATCTGGTGGGAAGAAGTGAAGAATGTCAAGGGAATTCAAGAAAATGAGTTGACTTGGGATGAGTATGAGAGACCCTTCAAAAAAAAGTACTTGTCAAAGAAGTACTATGATGACAGAACTAAGGAATTTTATGAGCTACATATGGGTTCTATGATAGATGATGAGTATACTACAGGTTCTTGGAGTTGTTGAGATATGTGCCATATCTCAAGGAGGAGAAGGCTAAAATTCAAAGCTTCATCAGTGGGTTGCTAACAACATATAGAGACCGGATTGAGTTTGATGAGCCTAGATCACTTGAGGAATCCATCCAAAAATTAAAGCACTTTTATGAGAAGACAAAGCACGAAGTTGAGTCTAAAGGTGACTTGAAGGGAAATGAGAAGTTAAATGGAAGTGGCCACCAAAGGGGGGAAGACCTCAAGATGCAAGTGAGAAAGAAAATGTAGTTTCTTACAAGAAGTTCAATGTAGTTGAGAAGGGACATGGGTCGCAGCATGGAGAGCAACACACCAGAGGTGATGGTAGAGGACCGTTGCAGTGTTGGATATGTGGCAAATATCATCGTAAGAAGGATCGTCTATTATACTATGGAGGTAGGCCTCATATCTATAATGCTCAGGAGGCACAAATAGTTGGGGATGTTGGTCATAGTATTCCTCAGGTTTATGCAGTTGTGGACAATAGGCAGACAATTCACCATACATCTATTATTGAGATGGATAATAAACTTTGTGATCAAGTTATTTCTATTTTGATTGATCCTAGATCTAATTATAGTTATGTTAATCTTGACCTGGTGGATAAGTGTGGCTTGAGAAATAAGTGCATGTAGAGTCTTCGTTGGTGAAGTTGGTTACAAGTACTAAGAAGAGAGTTCATCACTAGATAAGAGCTTGTGCATTCGATTTGAATGGTATGCCTACAACAACACATTTGAATGTACTGCCATTGGGATCGTATAGTATGATTTTGGGTATGGATTGGATGTATCTTCACAGGACCAAAGTGGATTGTTACGACAAGGTTATAGAGTGATTGGATGATAATGGGGAAAAGAGAATCTTGGAGGGAAAGAAGAAGCCTACATCAATGAGGATGGTCACAACTATGTAGGCTAAGCATAGTTGCAGGAAAGGGTGTGTGATGTTTGCAGTCCATATCTCTAGTGAAAAGGTTAAGGATGTTGAGGATGCAAAAATCTTCAAGAGGTACCTTGTATTGTAGCAGTTTCAAGATGTGTTTCCAACAGAGATTCTAGAGTTGTTGTTTGGCCAATTTAATGTCTTTAAATTGTCAATCATAAATTATCAATGAGGGCAGGTATACTGAGGAAGTACAGGTGCACTATGTGTGCTAGAAGTTATTTCTTATGTCGTTATGTTCTTGTTAGGATCTAAACTTAAGATTAGTATGGAGATGGTGTCGTTAATTATATTAGTGTCTTAATCCCTAAATTTATCAGCTAATTTCTTAGGAGTTATTCTCTATTGAATCATTTTATGGATGATATGAGAGTGATTCTAGACTTTACTTGTGTTAGACTGTTTTGGATTTTTGTCTAGGATTTTTATCCTGTAGCTCTAATTTACTAAGTGCAAGATAAATCTATTCTATCAAATTGAAAAGGAACACTGTCTGAACTCAATTACTAAGGAGAAGACTCTCACTCTTTTACTTATTCAATTTCATCCAAACAAGACACTCTGAACAATAGCTACTGTATGAAGTAAAAAAAAATAGTTGGACTACACTATATAAAAAGCAAATGAAATAGCCACACTGTACCAGATAAAAAGAAAATCAAATAGCAGAGTTAAACTAGGTATAAAGCGAAGGAAATTGCTTATGCATATAATGATTCACTGGCGAACTCATCATACTGCATTTCTTCACACAAAACAGAGTATTCAAGTAATGAAAGAAATATAATTGCAATCGGGTAAAGACATATTACTTGTCGTAGGGGCCCTCCACAAATCAGTTGACAATCTCAAATCAACGCAACAAATTGCAAACATGAAACCAAGTCTATTACTTGCAAACGAAACTTAACAAGATGTTCTCAAAAATTACATGTATCAGCGCGCACCCAAAACACAGTGCAGCCATAGTTTTTATAATAAGTCTTCGGCATAATAATATGAGAATTTCAAGCCTAAATATCTTTATTTTGATTAAACTATATCACTAAACAATCGATTTACGATTCGGAAAGAAAATCGATAAAATTTCTTTGAAACTCGGATTCTGTTCTGGCGACAATCTTGAAGTTGACTTTGGGGGTTGACCGTGATATCCTGCGACCATCTTGATGAATTGGTTCAAGGGAATAGGAATGAATCCATGAGGGGACCATTCCTTATCCATCCATATCTTTCTTCGCTGAGATGGAGCTTCTGAACCTTGCGAACAATGGAAGCAGTTGTAGAAATCTAAATTAGCTGCAAAAACAAACCAATTTCGTAGCCAAATGCATTCTTTAACAAAACAATAGGGTATATAGAAAAACATGAAGAAGAAGACATGTAATTGCTTACATTTAACAAAACCTTGTGTCTATTGTATTATTTAGGTGATAAGTATAGGAAAAAGGGAGGAAATATAGGTAAAAAGGGATGTCAAGGTAAGACAATCTTTGGACTCTACATTCCCCCATGCTGGAGGTTTTGTATGTCCTCATACACTTCATAATTGTCAGTCACTTGTGCCTTCTGATCATCACCTCCAAGATTCACTTTCTTCTTCTTTCTATGAACTACTGGCATCCTTGGTTTTCTCATGAGAATTTTGTATTTTAAGTTGATAAGTTCTCTCTGCATTGTCTTGTTTTCCTTCTTCAGCTTTTTGTTCTTTTTGTACCACAAACTCAAATGAAAGATGAGATTGTCACTCTTTTCAATTTGGATCTCACTTTGTGCCTTGAATGCTTGATTCTCATTCTTGAGATATATGTTCAATGTCTCCAACTCAAAAATCTCTTGCTTTAAAATGTTTGAAGCTGAAGGTTCTTGTGGTTCATTGAACTGATTGCTCCCTTCTCCAGGATTTTGAATTTTTCTTTAGTTGTTGTCTCTTTTCTCTCCAATGACTCTATGTAGTCATAAATCTCCTGTTGAACAGGGTCAACACCCAGACTATACACTGGGCTTCTTAGAGGTGAGCTACAAGGTGGTGGTGACACTCTCTGTGATGATTGTGGTGATCCTCTTGGAGAACTTTCAGGGTTTTTAGTTGGCTCATTTTCAGTTGGCTCATTTTCCTCGAGATCAATGTATTATGTAGCTTTTGAGACTACCTATTACGCTGTGCTCAACCTTGTACTCCTCCTTTGTCCTGAGGTTTGTAATCCTTATACTTTCCTTCTTTTAGTTTCTGATTTTTCTTCTTGAGGAAGGGTCCTGGTTTGTGGTAAATCCTCCGTTCTTTTGCTAGCTCTCTTTCTTCTAAGATTTCCCTTTTTCATTTTCTACAAAATATCCACTATGGGTAGCTCTTCTTCTGATAATTTTGGTTGAGTCTAGGGTTCCTTCTCTTTTATTACTTCTATTATTCTCTTCCTTCCTCTGATGGTCCTACTGTTGCTGGCTTGTTTTAGAGATCTTTCTTAAAAATGGTTCCTCACCAGAAAACTTTCCTAGTTATCCCCTATACTCTGAATATGGAACTCAACCAATATCTTTATCAAGCCATGATGATACATGGTACTTTCTATGAATTGAATTCTCTTTTGAACGTTTGTGGACATTTTCTTGGGACAATGTAAGAGAAAATAAAGAAGATTCATTTGGTGATATTCAAGAAAATGCATCATCATCCTAACATCGTAAAAATACATATACCCAAACCAACCCTCACAAGTGACAAATTTTTGAAGTATAAGTGGTAAATTTCTCCATTTACTCTTAAGGGTTGTGCTGGGAATACATTTCTTGAAGACAGTGGTGTCCATATTTGGATTTTCAAGAAGACCTTCCAATCTTCTCCATTAATTCCCCTTGTTCTTGAACCATTTTTCTCCACTCCTTGGTAATTTATTAGCTTTCGCAATCATGGACTTCATTATGGTGATCTTAATGTCTCCTATTTCAGCTTCAGCTCCATCAAATGAGCGTGCAAATGTCTTTTTCACTTCCCTGTAAAAACCGTTGAATTTTTCGATCAACTGCAACCATTGTTTTTTTTGTGGCAGCTCCTTGATCTAAGGATATCCCTCCAAGAATTTCTTCCCTGCTAACTCAGTTCGAACAATGACACCCATTATGGAGGATGCTTTGCCTCAAATACTGGTTACTGTGACAAGAGAATGGTGTTGGTAGGGTTTTTCTAGGTGGTGGAAGGATGAAGTGGCTATGAAAGTTCAAAGAAGTGTAAGAATAGGTGGATTATAATAAGCGTTATAGGAATGAATCGGATTGATGGGGCGCATTTAAAATGATGATTCAGTGATTACTTCAATGGATTCGGAATGAGGACGTGACATGACTTTTAAGTGGTGGATTATGATGTTTTGTTAAGCGACCATCACCCTTAAGTTGTAATGGTTTCGTTTTAATTTTCGGTAGCACTATGTCTTCTTAGTCATATATGCAATATATCAATCCCTATTGCTAAATTAAAGTAGCACATACCTGTGATCCACTTTGCTAACCTTGTTTTTTGTTCTCATATCTCCTGTAGATACTTTTCTTTGTCAGTTGTCCTTCAATTCAAATCACCAAGTGTCCTTGTAGGCTTCAAAATTTTTATTAGGCTACATAAACTTGTCTTAGCTACAAAAACTTGTCCGAGTTGCGTAAAGCTGTTGATTCTGCAACTGAGAATAAAAAACTTTAATAAAGGAACTTTGTTATTTATTTTTTTTTTAAAGGAAAATTTGAAGTGCCAACAAAAATTGGTTTTCACTCTAAATTTTCTGTACAAACCTGCCAACAACATGTTGGTTTTCATGTTTATACCTTTTTCTTTTTTTTTAGAAAGTAAAACTGAGTAAAAATTTCTAAGGTGGAAAAGCAGAAGAATTCTTCTTAACCATCTTCAGTTCTGAATTATCTTGGAACATGTTAACAAATTCCTTTTTTGTCAATGGCTTCTGGTGAAGTCTGAGTCAATGTCCATTTACTAATAGAGGAATTTTCTCTTCATCAATTGTCATGATTCTAACTACACCATTGTCAAAAACACTTTCCACTTCATAAGGTCCAAGCCAATGGGTTTGGAATTTCCCTTGAAAATTCTTGAACTTTGAATCAAAGAGTAATGCCTAATCTCCTGGATGAAATTTCCTTTCTTTAATGTACTTATCATGCCATCTAGATCTCTATTGTTGAACTAGGCTACTTCTCTGGAAGGCTTCTTGCTTGATTTCATCAAGCTCATTTAGTTGTCTCATCCTTCACTTTTGTGCTTTTGATAAGTCAAGATCTAACTAGACTTCTATCTTATAGGTCTGGATCTGGAACTCTATCAGAAGTAAGACTTGCCTCCCATAAACAAGTTCATAGGGAGTATGTCTTATAGTATTTCTCCATGTAGTTTTGTAGGCCCATAAAGCTTCTGGAAGCCTTTCCACTCAGTTCTTTTTGTGTAGACGTACAATCTTGGTAAGGATCGCTTCAATCACCTTATTTGTGGACTCAACTTGTCCATTGTCTTGTGGATGGTATGGAGTGGACTTTCGATGTTTGGTCTTGTATTGATCCACAAGCTTTTGCGCTAATCTGGATGTGAATTGTGTTCCTTGATCTGTTACAATTTCTCTTAGAACACCAAAACGAGTAAAAATATCCTAAAAAATAATTAAAACTACAACATTTTCAATAACAAAATGAAGTTCTTTAGCTTCTACCCATTTATTGACATAATCAGTACATACCATAATATACCTCTTTTGCTTTGAAGGTGGGCTGATTGGTCCAACAAAATCTAGTGCCCACTTCTCAAATGGTTCGATGAGTACCTGTGGTTACAGTGAAATTTCATTTGAAAGAGTGGGCTTTCCCATTCTCTAACAATCGTCGCATCTTCTAACATATTCCTTGGTGTCCCTGAAAATGGAAGGCCAATAATATCCTAAAAATAATATTTGGTACGCAGTTCTTCTGTTAGAAAAATGTCCCCCACATGGCTCATTGTGGAAATATTTATGTATTTCTGGTATTTTTTCCTCTCGAACACATCTTCTGATGATGAGGTCTAGTCCTATCTTATATAACTCTTCATTTATCCATGAATAAGATGTGCTATTGTGGATTATTCTTCTCTTCTCTATAGGAGATAAATGAAATGGCATTTTTCCTGTAGCTAAATAGTTAGCAATATATGCATACCAAAGTGATTTAGTAGATACTGTAAAAAGACATTCATTAGGAAATTTATCCTCTAGGGGTTGATCATTAGTATCATTTTGTATCTTAGATAAAAATTCGACAATTGTGTTCTATTTTCCTGGCCTATCTAGAATGGTTATGTTGAATTCTTGTAATAGTAAGAGCCATCTGGTTATTCTTCCATTAGTAATTGATTTATTCATTAGGTATCTAATGATAGAATGGTTTATGTGAACAAAAGTCTCATAGCTAGTTATGTAATGTCTGAATTTGTTAATGGCATGAACTACAGCTAAAAACTCCTTTTTAGTTACAGTATAATTTAACTCTGCAGGAGTTAAATTTTTACTAGTATAATAGATTACATAAGGAGTAAGCTCTTTTTGTCCCAAAAATGCTCCTAAGGCTAAATCTGAAGCATCCCTTGAGATATGGAAAGGTAATTTCCAGTTAGTTTCTTTTAAGATAGATGCTTTAGAAATTCTCTTTTTCAAAGTTTCAAAGGCAGCTTGACATTCAAAATCCCAATTGAATTCGTAGTCCTTGATGAGCAATTTAAAAAGTGGGGATGCAATTTTTGTAAAGTTTTCTGTGAATCTTCTATAATATCTGGTAAAACCAAGAAAACTTCTAACATCTTTTTGACAACTTGGCACTGATAACTTAGAAATGACTTCAAATTTAGATGAGTCTACCTTAATTCCATCTCCTGAAATATGATGACCTAAAACAATTCCTTCATTAAAACATCATGAAACATTTTTCATGGCTTAATGAGAGATTTGTTTCCTTACATCTTATTAATACTTTTTCTAAATTCTCCAGTGCTTCATTGAAAGAATCTCCATAAACTATGAAATCATGCATGTACACTTCCACACAATCATGAATAAGATTAGAGAAAATTTCGAGGACTGCTCTTTGGAAGGTTGCTGGAGCATTGCATAATCCAAAGGGAAGTACTCAATAAGCATAAGTTCCCCATGGACAAGTGAATGTGGTTTTATCTTCATCTTTAGGGTCTACCTAAATTTGGTTATATCCATTGAACCCATCCAAGAAGGAAAAATATTTTTTTCTTGCTAATGTGTCTAAGTCCTGTTCTATAAAAGGTAGTGGAAAGTGGTCTTTTAATGTTGCTTTATTTAGTTCCCTGTAATCGATGCACACTCTCCATTTTCCGTTTTTCTTAGGAACGATTACTAGGGGTGAAACCCACTGACTATCAGATATCAGATAGATGAAAATTACATTTAACAATTTCTGCAACTCCTCCTTAACAATTTCTTTTAAATTTGGGTTCATTCTCCGTTGAGGTTGTCTAACAGGTCTTGCATTCTGTTCAATGTAGATATGATGTATGCAAGTTTTAGGATCAATCCCTCTCATGTCAGTGTATTCCCATGCAAAATAAGAGGAATGTTTTTGTAAAATTTCTATCAATTGATTATTTTCCAATTCTTCCGGGTTTTTATTAACATTAAAGGTTTTCCCTAGAAATATTTCTATTGAGGAATTCCCAAATTTTTCCATGGAGAGCAATGATACCTTTTTAGATGAGAGATACTCATTGTGACTACAATCATAATGTGAGGAATATTCATTATTTTCCAGTAGATTTAGAATTTTGTCTTCCTCTCTTACTTGTTCAGTAGTAAAAATAGGTTGTATATCTTCTTCATCTTCTAGCCATTCTTCAGTTTATGTATCTATTGTTTTCCTTGCAGGAGGGTATAATGTAAATTTCTTTGTAGAATTTCCATATGAGATAAACATGTCACCTGATTTACAACTAATGAAAGCATTAGTTATAGCTAACCAAGGTCTTCCTAGAATTAATCAATGTCCTGCTAAATTATTCTTGGGTGTTAAGACCATGAAATCAACATGATATTCCCATGAATCTAAGGATACACAAACGTATCCCAACACGCCATCTGGTTTAATAACGAACCTATCTGCTAATTGTAATAAGGTTGGTGTGTATTGAAGTTAGGAAGCCTAAGTGTGTTCTTAACTTGTTTACTCATTATGTTTATGGCTGCTCCTAGATCAATGAGTGTGTTTGGTATTTCAATTCCATTGATGTGAATTTTTACAATGGGGCTTCCTAGATCTAAATATTTTTGAATTGTCGTCTTCCCATCATAATGTCTACAAATTTTCGAACTAACTGAATTCTTTTTATGTCTTTCCCTTTTCTTCCTGATCATTGTGTACTTAGTTCCTTAATTTTTTTCGCAAAAAGTTGCATTTCTTTTATGGCTTGTAATAAAGGAATCTTAATACAGACATTTCTCAATTCATCCATCATATTGTAATCAAGCAAGAAAATTTGTTTTTCTATTCCTTCATCAATTTTCAACCGTTCAGGGAAAGGTGGTCTAATTGATACCGAGGGTTGTTCTATGATGGGAGTATTTATTGGAACATCTTCAATTTGTTTATTCTATTTCTGAGAGAGAGAGGTCTACCAGTCTTCTGATTGGTTTTTGTGTTTTTGAAGATCAGATCTTGTTTCTTGAATGGCAACAGGGGGTTTTCTTTGTAACACTCTTCCGAACCTTAATTGGACATTATTTAGGTCTAGTGGAGTTATTACATAAGTTTGAGGATTCTGCCCCTCCATGTTGTACAAAGGCATTGTGGTATTTTATTATTAGGATTCGGAAGTGGTTGAGTCGGTAATTGATTTGGTTTTTTTGGAAATGGTAGGGAGAGTTGTGGGTTTTGATTCTGAACTTGAATTTGTGGTAATTGGTTAGCTTGGGGAATTTGATTAGATGGTAGTAGAAATTGTGGTGGAAGATAAGATGGCGAGTATTGTTGATATTGAGCATAGGCTCCATAAGGATTTTGCCACCCTTGATTCCAAGGTTGTGACTGCTTCTAAGCCCAAGGCTGCCAAGCTGGATTCCAATTATTATGTGAAGACTGAACAAATTTTTGTGGTCTGAACCATTGTGATTGATTTGGTTGGGGGTTTTGCCATGGTCTCTTGGCTATGAAGTAAAGAGGGTCTACGGGTTCTGATATTCCTTCATCATTAAATACAACCTTGAGACCTGGTAAGGAAGGACATTCCTTCGTATCATGATTATCTGCACATATGACACAAGTTTCTATGGCTTTTAAATCTAAGGGACACTCTCTTAGAGCATGTTTCTTTCGACATTTAGGATAGAAGATAGATAATGTAGAATTTTCAGAAATTTTCTTGTTTTGTATTTTAAGGGTGTCTATCTGCTCACTTAGGCTCCCTAAAATATTTGTCTTAAAGGTATCAAGCAAGTTTCCTAATTCTGCCCTGCTGACTATCCCAACTGTAGATTTATTAATTCTTGACAAGAGAGGGTCTCTAGGACTTCTTCCAACTCATGCTTTACCCCTTGAGATATGTACACATAGATCACAAATATCTGCGAATGGTAGTTGGGAAATATCTCCCTTCCCAGTTAGGTTAAGGAGATTGATCCAATCATCTTTAATAGCTCTAAGTAAGAGGGCTTTTAAGGTTTCCTCATCCAAATTATCCATTTTTGCTCTTTTAACATTGTAGACAAACCTTTCTAAAAATCTTCAAGATTTTCATCTTCTTTTTGTGTCATTTTCAAGACTTCATCTTTAAGGTTACTAGGCATACAATATTCTCTATATTTGCTTAAGAAATCCTCTTTCATTTGTCCCCATGTTGTTATAGAATGCACTCCTAGACTCATGAACCATTTTAATGCTGAGTCTTTTAATGTAGCAGGGAACCATTTTAATTTTTGAGCATCATGCAGATAGTCATATGATCTACATAATACTTCATATTCAAAGACAAATGTCTCTAGGTCTTCGCTTCTTTTTCCGTGGAAATTAGGAAGAATTGAGGGTGATATATTTTTCATTCTGAGGGTTGTATCTTCATCAAGAATAGGAAATCCAAAAGGATCTTGGTTTCCTCTACCTCTACCCCCTGCTTTGTTCCTATCTCCACCTCTACCTCTACCCCTACCTCCTCCAAACCTATTTTCCTCGCCATGGACATTGTGTACCTCTCCTTCCCCTCCTTGAGCCATGATAGATTCTTCATAACTAATATAGTGTTCTTTTAATCTTTTTGGTTCCTTTATCAATGGTTGTTCAAATTAAGTTTCCTGTTCCTCTTCTTCACTAGGAACTTCTAATTTTTCTCCCAAAATTTGTTCACCAATGGAGGATAGAAAAATTATTCATGTAGTTGGGAATGTTGGATTTTCTTCAATTGCAACTTTAGTAGAGGAAGTGGGTGAAGTTCTGGATTGGATTTTTTATCTTGATATTTCAGGAAGTCTTTGTCGACCTCTAAATGGAATTCAAGTTTGAGTAGGTGGTGTGGATTCTCGAAATCGTGGTGAAGTGAGTGGATTTGTGGGAATTAAAATTCTTCCTCGTCCTACAAATCTACCTCTAAAGTCTCTATCCCTACGCATATCATGTTTTGAATTAACGATTTTTTTCTTAACTTCTATTTTTACTTCCCTGGCAACGGTGCCAAAATGTTTGGCCAGTTTAATGTCTTTAAATTGTCAATCATAGATTATCAACCAAGGCAGGTATACTGATGAAGTATAAGTGCACTATATGTGCTAGAAGTTATTCCCCATGTCATTATGTTCTTGTTAGGATCTAAACTTAAGATTAGTATGGAGATGGTGTCATTAATTATGTTAGTGTCTTAATCCCTAAAGTTATCAGCTAATTCTTATGAGTTATTCTCTATTGAATCGGTTTATGGATGATATGAGAGTGATTCTAGACTTTACTTGTGTTAGACTGTTTTGGAATTTTGTCTTGAATTTTTATGCTACAGCTCTAATTTACTAAGTGCAAGAGAAATTTATTCTATCAAACTGTAAAGGATTACTGTCTAAATTCAATTGCTAAGAAGAAGACTCTCACTCTTTTACTTATTCAATTTCATCTAAACAAGACACTCTTAACAACAGCTACACTATGAAGTAAAAAAAACAGTTGGACTACACTAGATAAAAAGCAAATGAAATAGCCCCAATGTACCAAATAGAAAGCAAATCAAATAGCAGAGTTAAACTAGGTATAAAGCAAAGGAAATTTCTTATCTGTATTACGATTGACTGGCGAACTCATCATATTGCATTTCTTCACACAAAAAAGAGCATTCAAGTAATGAAAGAAATCTAATTGCAATCGATTGAAGCCATGTTATTGGTCGTAGGGGCCCTCCACGAATCAGTCGAAAATGTCCAATCAACGTAGCAAATCGCAAACATGAAACCAAGTCTATTACTTGCAAACAAAACTTAACAAGTTGTTCTAAAAAAACACATGAATCAGCACGCACCGAAAACACAATGCGGCCATAGTTTTTATAATAAGTCTTCGGCATAATAGTATGAGAACTTCAAGCCTATATATCTTTGTTTCTATCAAACTATATCGCTAAACAATCGATTTGCTATTCAGAAAGCAAATCAATAATATTTCATGGAAACTCGAATTCTGTCCCGGCGACAATATTGTTGTTGACTTTGGGGGTTGACAGTGATATCTGCGACCATATTGATGAATTGGTTTGAGGGAATAGGAAGGAATCCACAAGGGTACCATTCCTTATCCATATGTATCTTTCTTCGCTGAGCTGAAGCTTCTAAACCTTGCAAACAATGGAGGCAGCTGCAGAAATTTGGATTAGCTACAGAAATAGACCAATTCCGTAGCTGAATGCATTCTTTAACAAAACAATAGGGAATATATACAAACATGAAGAAGAAGACATGTAATTTCTTACCTTTAACAAAACCTTGTGTTTATTGCATTATTTAGGTGATAAGTATAGGAAAAAGGGAGGAAATATAGGCAAAAAGGGATGTCAAGGTAAGACAATCTTTGGACTCTACAGTTGCCTCCCCATAGGGAAGTGGAATTTTCTATTGAGTTGGTACCAGGGGCAACACCAACATCAATGACACCTTATAGGATGACCACTCCAAAGTTAGTAGGGTTGAATTTGAACATCGTCTCACGGTAGATGGCTTAATGAGATTCAGGGACAAGATCTATGTGCCGGATGACAGTGAACTCAAGAAGCTTATCTTGAGGGAGTTTCATGTAAATCCATATATTTGTCAACCAAGATATTAGAAGATGTTGAAAACAATGAAATTTTTTTACTATTGGCCGAATCTAAAGAAGAAAGTGGTAGATTTTGTGGCTAGATGCTTGAACTGTCAGCGTGTGAAAGCAGAGTTTAAGCATCTAGGTGGATTTCTTCAACCTATTTCGATTCCAGAATGGAAATGGGAGGTCATTTCCATGGACTTCATTACAGGTCTTCCGAGGACATCGAGGCAACATGATTCTATCATGGTTGTGGTAGATAGGTTGAGCAAGGTAGCTCACTTCATTCCAGTAAAGAATACTTATTCAAATAGTGAGGTGGCACATGTATTCATCAAGGAAATCGTAATATTGCATGGTGTTTTGAAGAATATTGTGTCAAATAGGGATGCTAAGTTCACTTCCAAGTTTTGGAAGGAGTTGTTTACAGGTTTGGGGACAGAGTTAGCCTTCAGTATAATTTATCATCTGCAGACAGACAAAGAGGGTCAATAGGATATTGGAGGATAATTTGAGGATGTATGTGATGCATCAACGGAGGATATGGCAGGATTACCTTCCATTGGTTGAGTTTTCTTACAACAACGATTATCAAGAGTCACTAATGATGAGCCTATTTGAGGCATTGTATGGGTGAAGTTGTAATATTCCTATCAGTTTGAGTGATCTAGTGAATAAGATATTTATTAGACCAGACATGTTGGCAAACATGGAGCAAGAAATTTAAGTTATAAAGAATAATATAAAGGTAGCTTAGGATAGGCAGAAGAGTTATGCAGACTAGCATAGGGAATTTAAGGAGTTTCAGGTTGGAGAGAATGAGTATTTGTGCATCAAGCCCAAGAAGATCTCCTTAAGGATTGGATCATGTGCCAAGTTGGCACCATAATATTGTGCACCTTTCAAGATTCTTGAGAGGATTGGACCAGTGGCCTACAGACTTGCATTGCCTCTGAAAGTGAAAGTCCATGATGTTTTCCATGTTTCGTTGCTTAAAAGATATGTAAAGAATATTGATCATGTTATTGATTGGTTTGTATTGCAGATGGAACCAAAAGGAGAATTCCAACTAGAACCTCAGTGCATATTACAATAGAAACAACTCATGCTCTAGAATAGGGAAATTGAGCAAGTTAAAGTGCAATGGAAGCAATTTGGGCCCTATGAATCTACATAGGAGATAACCAATCAGATGCGGGCTATGTATACTTCATTTTTTGTCGGTTGAGGAAAAGCAATTTTGGTATTTGTACATATTCATGTATGGTTGTTATTGTAAATACCACCATGAGTTGTGTTAAAAAGCTCCAATAAACAGTATGGTTGTCATGATGGTTTTGCTTTTGAGCAGGTTGTTCATTGTAAATACTGCAACGAGTTGGGTTATAAAGCTCCATGGGTAGTATGTTTTGCTTTTCAATGATCTTGTTGGTTGTAGGTGTCATAGAACACCAAGGGCGATGTTCCCCTAAGGGGGAGGGATCTGTAACAATCCCAGGTCAAAATTTCATGTAATAAAAGTTAATAAAGCCAAAATAAGACCAAGGTAAAGGGACACTTATTCCAAGCTTAATGTTGTGCAAAATATCCTAGTGGGCATCACTTGTTGTGTTTATGACTAAGGAAATTGGCAAAGGCAATGACAAAGGATTTGCAAAGGAAAAGTGGCATTAATTGAAATTTATTATGAAAATAAAGGAAGTTAGGAGAAAAGGGAGGTGAAAGGCCACAGGTTGCATGTGAGGAGGAAATTGAAGGATATAATGGAAAATTGAAGAACTTAGAGGCATCAATAATAAAAGACATTAGAGCATTAGTTGGTAGCCTTTTGTTAGTTTAGTTTTGGAATTAATATCATAGAGGAGAAGAGCACCAAGAGGAGAAGGAAAGCAAGCAAGTAAAGGAAGGACAAGGAATGCAAAGGAAGGGCAAGGAAAGGAAAGGAATGCAAAGGAAGGGAAAGGAAAGGAAAGGAAAGCAAGGATCAAGCAAGGAAAAGTTGTACCAAGCAGTTTCAGCAGGAATACTTACAGGTAACAGGTTGTATGTATGATTTCCTAGCTGTTTTTTGACATGCATGGTATGTGCATGTTGGTATTTGGTTCTTTTGCTATCATTGACATGAATTTTACCCGGTTTCGACAATGGATTTTTATCTTTCCTTTCCATTTCCGGATAGCCATGTTATGATGGACTTTTCTTGGTCTAAGCTTTGGATTGCCAAAAGATTTTGGATCTAGGTGAGGCAGTCTCATGAAAATGCCAAAAGGCCTAGGAATCCCTTGACCGGTAATGCTAGGATACATGGTAACACTTGACAGTGGAGACGGGAAAATTCCTCAAGGTATTGGAGAAGAAATTCTGAGGCATCCAAGATCGGTTTTGCTTTGTGATCTTGACACCAATTTAGGTGAGATCACGATATGGTTTGGGTGGAGGTGGTTTAACCTCTATATTCCCTTAGTTGTTTAAGGATTGGTTTATCCCAAGATCCCACATTCATGCTTGGAATATGGCACGACGCTGGTTGGCTAAAAGAAATATTCGATTCAACCAATCTATGGTTGGGTGGTACATGGAAGTCCCAAACCTGGTTGGCTTTTACATATGATTAATAAGAGTTAAGTTTCTCTTACTTTTGATGAGTAAATGCACTTGTTATTATGTGGCTTTAATGGTTGTTCTCTCATTGTTATTTATCTGGTTATATGCTGGTTATAAGCACGGTTATTTGACATCTCTTAGTCATGGCTCTTTCCATATTTTTACTTGTAACTGAATAAATAATGAATGGAAGACCTAATTGATGTTATTACAGCTAATGTTAGAAGGTAGTGATCTTTCTTGTTAAAACTCAAACAAGTTTTAAACTCCTTATATTTAGACTTGCATTCAAGAACTATAGGTTTCAAGTTTACCAAGTGTTTGACGAAATGTCAATCTCGGCTGGGGAAGGTCCAATCAAGTCCTTGATCAAGTTTGTTATCAAAAGAATTGTCTTCATGTCTTTTATGAGTTTTGGAAGTTTCATGGAGTTATGGGCAGTTACTGGGTGTTGGCCCTGGAAAATAGCCTTAAATCTCGCAGTTGTTGGGATAGCATTGGCAGAAAAAGGCTACAATCACACTCATGCAGGCTCATCAATGCAACTGGAAGGCTATAGTCATTGGCATGCCTTGGCAAGGGAGTGACTGGGGTTTTAGGTCAGTGGAAAAGAGAGTTATCCCAGGGGTTGGACTCCTGGAGGGGTTAGGTTGCTCCTGGAGGTCCTGTAGCACCTGAGGGAAGTTAGTAAGGTCTCAAGTTGTCGACTCCATTTCCTTAAGGTCATATAGGAGGTTGAGCCTTATCATAATGACCCCCAACTCATTTTTACCTCGGGTAAACCAGCAAAAGTGGGTAAATGTGGGATGATGCAGTTACATTGGGTATGTGGTATTGGTAAGTCATTGTATTGTAATAAAACATATTTAGAAGTTAATAATATCCATGGTAAAACAAGGTAAATATTCATGGCTAAAAACCTTGTTATATTTAAATATAAAATTTTATATGCTTATAATTAAATTTAAATATAGTTACAAAATCATTAATTTTAATTTATATAATAAAAATAAATGTTAATTGTATTATTACTTATATATTTTAACGTGATATATAATATATATATATATATATATATATAAAATATATATATATATTTGATTGTTTTTTAATTTAAAAAATTGTTACTAATTTAATATAAAACAAAATTACACTATAATAAAAAAAAATTAATTTAAAAAATATTAAATCTACTACATATGTATCCTATAATATAACTTCTCAACAATTAACATCCCATAATAGTGTGTGATAAATATTAAAATCTTACATATTAATGTTAGATATGTATTAACGTGCATGGACTCTCCAAAGCATGACCCTATAAACAATATTGAGACATATAGTAAACGATGTCACTCTTGCAACGGAAAGGTGGGAGGGGAGAAGTTTGGGTCTCATGCATGAACAACCCTTGGGATATGTCATGAATTTGTCTTCTTCTTCACTCCTCAATTCCATTTATTCACATTCCCTCGTGTCATTAGCGTGATCTCAAGCACTTATTTAGGATAAGGTTAACTCCCATGTACACAATATAGATAATATTTGTTTTTAAGATGTCAAAATGTCGATAAGATTATTAAGATGTAAATGAAATACTTGTTTAAAATAAAAATTAATGTGATATATATTTAATTAAAAAAAATATTATTTAACATTTAATAGTAAAGTTAATTTTTCTTAACGTTTGTGAAAGAAAAATATTCAAATTTTCAATCAAATTAAAATTAGGAGCATTTAACATGAGTAATCACTATTTAGGTGTTTTCTTTAATTAGATGAGTAATCACTATTTAGGTGTTTTCTTTAATTAGAAATCATTGTTCACTATGTGTATGTTTTTTTTATTAAAAATCATTATGTCCATTTTTATAGTGCATTATTTAAAAATATTTATTAATTTTGAATACCTATGCAATTTTTGGTAATTTACAATATGTGTAAGAGGAAGTAACTTAATTGTCACATGATGTTGATAACTTGTAATAATATTTTATTTTCAATATGTCAATCATGCTTGTATTTGTTGGACTATATTACTATTTCTTTTGAGGTGTGACTAGACCAACACTATGAAGAAGATATTTTTCAATGGTTAACATCTCCAAAATTGTGAATAGAGAAAGTTGAAGAAGTGTTAACAAAGTGAGGGGAAATTGAGTGAGGTATTGGGGTCTATGAGTGTCATTCACAATGAATTGACTAATATTCGAAGAGCCATCCACCTCATTGTGGTCCAATTTGACTATTTTTGTATAGATGTCATTTCCCACTACCATGCACTATCTTTAAGGGAAACTATCATGCATACTTTGGGAGAGATGTTTTTCCTTTGGAAGTTCACATTATGAACATCTTATATTACACTAAACCTTTGTTGGACAATCTTTATGGACCTTGACCTTTAAAAGAGCCAACATCTCAATCTTTATGGACCTTGACCTTTAAAACAACCAACATCTCATCAACTAGGGAGCAAGCAAATCCTTCAAGCTTCAAGGCCCCATGGCATATAGAACAAAGTTGAAGTCAAAGATAACGCCTCCTTGTTAAAAGACAAACCTTAAACCCAATGATATGTCTATTTTAGCACTATTAACCTTTTGGGTAGCTTTATAGGAATTTACATTAATAGGTTAGTATGTAGCACAATAGGTATATGTATGGGAACGAATCCTATTTTGGATTGTATATAAACATTAGAGAATTATCTAGTATCTACATTTTTGTCTTGTTAATTTTATATTTGTAGTATGTTTTTCTATTTTATGGTTTGAATAGTGTCCTTTATTAATATAAAATAGTTGTGATACTTGAAGTGGAGTCGCATGTACAACCTACCTTTATATATAAAAAACTATATATATATTGTTAAGGGGGAAGGTGTTATGTTTAAAATAAATCAAGCCATTTCATTGATATTCAAGTGACTCATTTCATTGATATTCAAGTGACTCATTTGTTATAATTGGATACATAATCTTATTAACATTCACTTAAATAAGTTTGCATTGTTGATGTTGTATTTAATTCTTTTTAATGATTGAGAGAAGTCAATTTTAGATATTTAAGTGCTTTCCACGCATGCAAACTCTATACTCATTAGGGTTTTAACCTTGGTGGTGGCCCACCTCAACCATAGTTAAATTTGTCGAATTGTATATTTAAAATATATATGGTTAATAAAAAGTTGAACATGTGACTTGCCCCACCGAAATTCAATTCCCCAAGTAACATGCTTACATGTTCATTTCTCTAATCATCTCATCCACATAAATAAATGAAACGAAATGATCCATGTAAACACCCTTAATGAATGTAGACACCCTTACTGAATGTTGCTTACCTCATTAACAAAAACCATCTACCAAACTTCATATAAACCCCTTAACACTGTGTCAACCTCACTAACAAAGCAAAACCCCTTGAGTTAGCCAACAAAGCAAATTTTGGTGATTATGGATGAGGAAATTGAGCAATGGTCATTATGGATGAGGAAATTGAGCAATTTTCAGAAGAGTTAGGAGGAAACATGGGTCCTATGAGGAGGCCATTTAAAGTTTTAACGTTAAGTTGCTTGATATAAGTGAGGGGTGTCAATGGGATACTCATCATGTGTGGATGACACAATGCCACTTAGTCGGTGGTAATGAAAGGGACACATTAGGGGTATAGTCAAAGTGGGGGGATCAAAATCTTAGAGTAGATTTGTTGATGTTGCCTAGGGATAGGGGAATCCACTCACTTCTCTAGGTGGAGGGTGGGGAGTTGACGGGTGGGGGTCCCAGAAAAACACACATTATGCAAAAGCATGTATATTGGATTTTCGTGTTATAAAATTAATTTAATTTCCATGTGGACGAGGGAAGAAGAATGATTGGGTCAAATTCCCAACAGGTCTTTAATTCTGAAAACATGTCAGAAATGATTTGGGCAGAGCCGACGTACTGTCGGGCTGCCAGCGATCTGAGACACTCATCATACTGCATTTCTTCACACAAAACAAAGTATTCAAGGAATGAAAGAAATATAATTGCAATCGGTTAAAGACATGTTACTGGTCATAGGGGCCCTCCACGAATCAGTCGACAATCTCAAATCAATGCAACAAATTGCAAACATGAAACCAAGTCTATTACTTGCAAACGAAACTTAACAAGATGTTCTAAAAAATTGCCTGAATTAGTGTGCACCCAAAACACAGTGCAACCATAGTTTTTATAATAAGTCTTCGGCATAATAGTATGAGAATTTCAAGCCTAAATATCTTTATTTCAATTAAACTATATCACTAAACAATCAATTTGCTATTCAGAAAGCAAATCGATAAGATTTCGTTGAAACTCTGATTATGTTCCGGCGACAATCTTGTAGTTGACTTTGGGGGTTGACTGTGATATCCTGCGATCATCTTGATGAATTAGTTCAAGGGAATAGGAAGGAATCCACGAGGAGACCATTTCTTATCCATCTGTATCTTTCTTCGCTGAGCTGGAGCTTCTAAACCTTTTGAACAATGGAGGTAGTTGCAGAAATCTGAATTAGCTGCAGAAACAAACCAATTCCATATCCAAATGCATTCTTTAACAAAAAAATAGGGTATATAGACAAACATGAAGAATAAGACATGTAATTGCTTACATTTAAGAAAACCTTATGTCCATTGCATTATTTAGGTGATAAGTATAGGAAAAAGGGAGGAAATATAGGTAAAAAGGGATGTCAAGGTAAGACAATCTTTGGACTCTACATTCCCCCATGCTGGAGGTTTTGTCTGTCCTCATACACTTCATAATTGTCAATCACTTGTGCCTTCTGATCATCACCTCCAAGATTCACATTCTTCTTCTTTCTGGAAACTGCTAGCATCCTTGGTTTTCTCATGAGAATTTTGTATTTTAAGTTGATAATTTCTCTCTACATTGTCTTGTTTTCCTTCTTCAGCTTTTTGTTATTTTTGTACCACAAACTCAAATGAAGGATGAGATTGTCACTTTTTGCAATCTGGGTCTCACTTTGTGCCTCGAATGATTGATTCTCATTCTTGAGATATATGTTCAATGTCTCCAACTCAAAAATCTCTTGCGTTAAAATATTTGAGGCTGAAGGTTCTTGTGGTTCATTGAACTGATTGCTCCCTTCTCCAGGACTTTGAATTGTTTCTTTAGTTATTATCTCTTTTCTCTCCAATGACTCTATGTAGTCATAAATATCCTATTGAATAGGGTCAACACCCAGACTATACGCTGGGCTTCTTAGAGTTGAGCTGCAAGGTGGTGGTGACACTCTCGGTGATGATTGTGGTGATCCTCTTGGACAACTTTTAGGGTTTTTAGTTGGCTCGTTTTCAGTTGGCTCATTTTCCTCGAGATCAATGTATTCCATAGCTTTTGAGACTACCTATTGCACTATGCTCAACCTTGTACTCCTCCTTAGTCCCAAGGTTTGTAATCCCTGTACTTTCCTTCTTTTAGTTTCTGATTTTTCTTCCTGAGGAAGGGTCCTAGTTTGTGGTAAATCCTCTATTCTTTTGCTAGCTCTCTTTTTTCTAAGATTTCCCTTTTTCATTTTCTGCAAAACATCCACTATGGGCAGCGCTTCTTCTGATATTTTTGGTTGAGTCTGGGATTCCTGCTCTTTTATTACTTTTATTGTTCTCTTCCTTCCTCTGAGGGTCCTACTGTTGCTGGCTTGTTCTAGAGATCTTTCTTCAAAATGTTTCCTCACCAGAAAACTTTCCCAGTTATCCTTTATACTCCGAAGATGGAACTCAACCAATATCTTTATCAAGCCATGATGATACATGGTATTTTCTATGAATTGAATTCTCTTTTGAACATTTGTGGACATTTTCTTGCGACTATGTAAGAGAAAATAAGGAAGATTCATATGGTGATATTCAAGAAAATGCATCATCATCCTAGCATGGTAAAAATGCATATACCCAAACTGACCCTCACAAGTGACAAATTTTTGAAGTATAAGTGATAAATTTCTCCATTTACTCTTAAGGGTTGTGCTGGGAATACCTTTCTTAAAGACAATGGTGTCCATACTTGGATTTTCAGGAAGACCTTCCAATCTTCTCCATTAATTCCCTTTGTTCTTGAGCCATTTTTCTCTGCTCCTTGGTAATTCAGTAGCTTCCACGATCATGGATTTCATTATGGTGATCTTAATGTCTCCTATTTCAGCTTCAATTCCATCAAATGAGCATGCAAATGTCTTTGTCACTTCCCTGCGAAAACCATTGAATTTTTTGATCAACTGCAACCATTGTTTCGTTTGCAGCAGCTCTTTGATCTGAGGGTATCCCTCCAAGAATTTCTTCCTTGCTGACTCAGCTCGAATAATGACACCCATTATGGAGGATGCTTTGCCTCAAATACTGGTTACCGTGACAAGAGAATGGTGTTGGTAGGGTTTTGCTAAGTGGTGGAAGGATGAAGTTGCTATGAAAGTTCAGAGAAGTGTAAGAACAGGTGGATTATAATAAGGGTTATAAGAATGAATTGGACCGAAGGGGTGCATTTAAAATGACGATTCAGTAATTATTTTAGCGGATTCAGAATGAGGACGTGACATGAATTTTAAGTGGTGGATTATGATGTTTTGTTAAGCGATAATCACCCTTAAGTTGTAATGGTTTTGTTTTAATTTTCGGAAACACTATGTCTTCTTAGTCATATATGCAATATATCAATCACTATTGCTAAATCAAAGTAGCACATACCTATGATCCACTTTGCTAACCTTGTTTTTTATTCTAATATCTCTTGTAGATACTTTGCTTTGTTAGTTGTCCTTCAATTCAAATCATCAAGTGTCCTTGTAGGCTTCAAAAATTTTATTAGGCTGCAGAAACTTGTCTTAGCTATAGAAACTTGTTCGAGTGGCGAAAAGTTTTTGATTCTGCAACCGAGAAAAAAAACTTTAATAAAGGAACTTTGTTAAAAAAAAAAAATTTGAAAGGAAAATTTGAAGTGCCAACAAAAATTGGTTTTCACTCTAAATTTTATGTGTAAACCTGCCAACGACATGTTGGTTTTCATGTTTATACCTTTTTCTTTTTTTTTTAGAAAGTAAAACTGAGTAAAAATTTCTAAGGTGGAAAAGAAGAAGAATTATTCTTAACTATCTTTAGTTCTAAATTATCTTGGAACATTTTAACAAATTCCTCATTTTTCAATGGCTTCTGGTAAAGTCTGAGTCGATGTCCATTTACTAATAGAGGAATTTTCTCTTCATCAATAGTCCTAATTCTAACTACACCATCGTCGAAAACACTTTCAACTACATAAGGTCCAAGCCAATGGGTTTGGAATTTCCCTTGAAAGTTCTTGAACTTTGAATCAAAGAGTAATGACCAATCTCCTGGATGAAATTTCCTTTCTTTAATGTACTTATCATGCCATCTAGATCTCTGTTGTTGAACTAGGCTAGTTCTCTGGAAGGCTTCTTCCCTGACTTCATCAAGCTCATTTAGTTGTCTCGTCCTTTGCTTCTGTGCTTATGATAAGTCAAGATCTAACTGGACTTATATCTTATAGGTCTGGATCTGTAACTCTATCGAAAGGAAGACTTGCTTCCCATAAACAAGTTCATAGGGAGTATGTCCTGTAATATTTCTCCATGTAGTTTTGTAGGTCCATAAAGCTTCTGGAATCTTTTCCTCCCAGTCCTTTCTATGTAGACGTACAATCTTGGTAAGCATCACTTCAATCACCTTATTTGTGGACTCAACTTGTCCATTGTCTTGTGGATGGTATGGAGTGGACTTCCGATGTTTGGTCTTGTATTGATCCACAAGCTTCTGCACTAATCTGGATGTGAACTGTGTTCCTTGACCTGTTACAATTTCTCTTGGAACACCAAAACGAGTAAAAATATCCTAAAAAATAATTGAAACTACAACATTTTCAATTGCAAAATGAAGTGCTTTAGCTTCTACCCATTTATTGACATAATCAGTACATACCAGAGTATACCTCTTTTGCTTTGAAGGTAGGTTGATTGGTCCAACAAAATCTAGTGCCCACTTCTCAAATGGTTCGATGAGTACCTATGGTTACAGTGGAATTTCATTTAAAAGAGTGGGTTTTCCCATTCTCTGAAAATCTTCACATCTTTTAACATATTCCTTGGTGTCCCTGAATATGGAAGGCCAATAATATTTGGTACACAATTCTTCTGTTAGAATAATGTCCCCCACATGGCTCATCGTGGAAAGCTTTAAGTATTTATGGTATTTCATCCTCTCGAACACATCTTTTGATGATGAGGTCTGGTCCTATCTTGTATAACTCTTCATTTATCCATGAATAAGATGTGCTATTGTGGACTATTCTTCTCTTTTCTCTAGGAGATAAATGAAATGGCATTTTTCCTGTAGCTAAATAGTTAGCAATATCTACATACCAAAGTGATTTAGTAGATACTACAAAAAGACATTCATCAGGAAATTTATCCTCTACGATTTGATAATTATTATCATTTTGTATCCTAGATAAATTGTTGGCAATTGTGTTCTGTTTTCCTGGCCTATCTAGAATGGTTATGTTGAATTCTTGTAATAATAAGAGCCATCTGGTTATTCTTCCATTAGTAATTGGTTTATTCATTAGGTATCTAATGGTAGAATGGTCTGTGTGAAAAAAAGTCTCATAGCCAGTTATGTAATGTTTGAATTTGTTAATGGCATGAACTACAACTAAAAATGCCTTTTCAGTTACAGTATAATTTAACTCTGCAGGAGTTAAATTTTTACTAGTATAATACATTGCATAAGGAGTAAGATCTTTTTGTCCCAACACAGCTCCTAAGGCTAAATCTGAAGCATCCGTTGAGATATGAAAAGGCAATTTCTAGTTAGGTCCTTTTAAGATAGGTACTTCATAAATTATCTTTTTCAAAGTTTCAAAGGTAGCTTGACATTCAGAATCCCAATTGAATTCACAGTCCTTGGTGAGCAATTTAAAAAGTGGGGATGCAATTTTTGTGAAGTTTTCTATGAATCTTCTATAATATCCAGTAAAACCAAGAAAACTTCTAACATTTTTTTGACAACCTGGCACTGATAACCTAGAAATGACTTCAACTTTAGATGAGTCTACCTTAATTCCATCTCCTGAAATATGATGACCTAAAACAATTCCTTCGTTAAACATCATGGACCATTTTTCATGGCTTAATGAGAGATTTGTTTCCTTACATCTTATTAATACTTTTTCTAAATTCTCCAGTGCTTCATTGAAAGAATCTCCATAAACTGTGAAATCATCCATGTACACTTCCACACAATCATGAATAATATCAGAGAAAATTCCATGGACTGCTCTTTGGAATGTTGCTGAAGCATTGCATAATCCAAAGGGAAGTACTCAGTAAGCATAAGTTCCCCATGGACAAGTGAATGTGGTTTTATCTTGATCTTCAAGGGCTACCTGAATTTGGTTATATCCACTGAACCCATCCAAGAAGGAAAAATATTTTTTTTCCTGCTAATGTGTCTAAGCCCTGATCTATAAAAGGTAGTGGAAAGTGGTCTTTTAATGTTGCTTTATTTAGTTACCTGTAATCGATGAACACTCTCCATTTTCCATTTTTCTTAGGAATGATTACTAGGGGTGAAACCCACTAACTGTCAGATATCAGATAAATGAAATTTACATTTAACAATTTCTGCAACTCCTCCTTAACAATTTCTTTTAAATTTGGGTTCATTCTCCGTTGAGATTGTCTAACCGGTCTTGCATTCTGTTCAATGTAAATATGATGTATGCAAGTTTTACAATCAATCCATATCATGTCAGTGTATTCCCATGCAAAAGAAAAAGAACGTTTTTGTAAAATTTCTATCAATTGATTATTTGTCAATTCTTCTAGTTTTTTATTAACATTCAAGGTTTTCCCTAGAAAGATTTCTATCAAGGAATTCCAAAAATTTTCCATGGAGAGCTATGATACCTTGTTAGATGAGAGGCACTCGTTGCGACTACTATCATAATGTGAGGAAGATTCATTATTTTCCAGTAGATTTAGAATTTTGTCTTCCTCTCTTACTTGTTCAGTAGTAAAAATAGGTTGTATATCTTCTTCATCTTCTATCCATTCTTCAGTTTATGTATCTATTGTTTTCCTTGCAGGAGGGTATAATGTAAATTTCTTTGTAGAATTTCCATATGAGATAAACATGTCACCTGACCTACAACTGATGAAAGCATCAGCTGTAGCTAACCAAGGTCTTCCTAGAATTAATGGATGTCCTCCTAAATTATTCTTGGCCCATGAAATCAACATGATATTCCCAAGAATCTAAGGATACACAAACATCTCCCAACACACCACCTAGTTTAATAACGGACGTATCTGCTAATTGTAATAAGGTTGGTGTGTATTGAAGGTTAGGAAGCCTAAGTGTGTCCATAACTTGTTTATTCATTATGTCTATGAATGCTCCTAGATCAATGAGTGTGTTTGGTATTTCAGTTCCATTGATGTGAATTTTTACAATGGGGCTTCCTGGATCTAAATATTTTTGAATTGTCGTCTTCCCCATCATAATGTCTACAATTTTTCCAACTAACTGAATTTTTTTTTATGTCTTTTCTTTTTCTTCCTGACCTTTGTGTACTTAGTCCCTTAATTTTTTTCATAAAAATTAGTATTTCTTTTATGGCTTGTAATAAAGGAATCTTAAATTAGACATTTCTCAATTCATCCATCATATTGTAATCAGACAAGATAATTTGTTTTTCTACTCCTTCATCAATTTTCAACTGTTCAGGGAAAGGCAGACTAATTGATACCGAGGGTTGTTCTATGATGGGAGTATTTATTGGAACATCTTCGGTTTGTTTATTCTCTTTCTAAGGGAGAGAGGTCTCCCATTCTTATGATTTGTTTTTGTGTTTTTGAAGATCGGATCTTGTTTCTTGAATGACAATAGGGGGTTTTCTTGGTAAAACTCTTATGGACCTTAATTAGACATTATTTAGGTCTAGTGGAGTTATTACATAAGTTTGAGGATTCTGCCCCTCCATGTTGTACACAGGTTGTTGTGGTATTTTATTATTAGGATTTGAAAGTGGTTGAGCGGGTAATTGATTTGGTTTTTGTGGAAATGGTAGGGAGAGTTGTGGGTTTTGATTCTGAACTTGAATTTGTGGTAATTGGTTAGCTTCGGGAATTTGATTAGATGGTGGTAGAAATTGTGGTGGAAGATAGGATGGTGAGTATTGTTGATATTGGGCATAGGCTCCATAAGGATTTTGCCATCCTTGATTCCAAGGTTGTGACTGTTGTTGAGCCCAAGGCTGCCAAGTTGGATTCCAATTATTTTGTGACGACTAAGCAAATTGTTGTGGTCTAAACCATTGTGATTGATTTGGTTGGGGGTTTTGCCTTGGTCTCTTGGCTATAAAGTAAAGAGGGTCTACTAGTTCTGATATTCCTTCATAATTAAATAAAACCTTGAGACCTAGTAAGGAAGGACATTCCTTCGTATCATGATTATCTGCACATATGACACAAGTTTCTATGGCTTTTGAATCTAAGGGACACTCTCTTAGAGCATGCTTCCTTCGACATTTAGGACAGAAGATAGATAATGTAGCATTTTTAGAATTTTGCTTGTTTTGTATTATAAGGGTGTCTATTTGCTCACTTAGGCTCCCTAAAATATTTGTCTTAAAGGTATCAAGCAAGTTTCCTAATTCTGCCTTGCTGACTATCCTAGTTGCAGATTTATTAATTCTTGACAAGAGAGGGTCTCTAGGACTTCTTCCAACTCATGCTTTACCCCTTGAGATATGTACACATGGATCAAAAATATCTGCAAATGGTAGTTGGGAAATATCTCCCTTCCCAGTTAGGTTAAGGAGATCGATCCACTCATCTTTAATAGCTTTGAGTAAGAGGGCTTTTAAGGTTTCCTCATCCAAATTATCCATTTTTTCTCTTTTAACATTGTAGACAAATCTTTCTACTAGATCTTCAAGATTTTCATCTTCTTTTTGTGTCATTTTGAAGACTTCATATTTAAGATTACTAGGCATACAATAATCTCTATATTTGCTTAGGAAAGCCTCTTTCATTTGTCCCCATGTTGTTATAGAATGCACTCCTAGACTAATGAACTATTTTAACACTGAGTCTTTTAATGTAGCAAGGAACAATTTTAATTTTTGAGCATCATGCAGATAGTCGTATGATCTGCATAATACTTCAAATTTGAAGAGAAATGTCTCTAGGTCTTCGCTTCTTTTTCCGTGGAAATTAGGAAGAATTGAGGGTGATATATTTTTCATTTTGAGGGTTGTATCTTCATCAAGAATAGGAAATCCAGAAGGATCTTGGTTTCCTCTACCTCTACCCCCTTCTCTGTTCCTATCTCCACATCTACCTCTGCCCCTACCTCCTCCAAACCTATTTTCCTCGCTGTGGACATTGTGTACCTCTCCTTCCCCTTCTTCAGCCATGATAGATTCTTTGAAACTAATATAGTGTTCTTTTAATATTTCTGGTTCCTCTATCAATGATTGTTCAAATTATGTTTCTTGTTCCTCTTCTTCACTAGGAACTTCTAATTTTTCTCCCAAAATTTGTTCACCAGTGGAGGATAGAAAAATTACTCCTATAGTTGGGGATGTAGGATTTTCTTCAATTACAACTTTAGTAGAGGAAGTGGGTGAAGTTTTGGATTGGATTTATGATCTTGAGATTTCAGGAAGTCTTTGTTGACCTCTAATTGGAAATCAAGTTTGAGTAGGTGGTGTGGATTCTCGAAAGCATGGTTAAGTGAGTGGAATTGTGGGAATTAAACTTCTTCCTCACCCTACAAATCTACCTCTAGAGTCTCTATCCCTACACATATCATGTTTTGAATTAACCATTTTTTTCTTAACTTTTATTTGTACTTCCCCAGCAACGGCGCCAAAATGTTTGGCCAATTTAATGTCTTTCAATTGTCAATCATAAATTATGAACCAGGGCAGGTATACTGATGAAGTACAGGTGCACTATATGTGCTAGAAGTTATTTCTTATGTCGTTATGTTCTTGTTATGATCTAAACTTAAGATTAGTATGGAGATGGTGTCATTAATTATATTAGTGTCTTAATCCCTAAAGTTATCAGCTAATTTCTTATGAGTTATTCTCTGTTGAATCAGTTTATGGATGATATGAGAGTGATTCTAGACTTTACTTGTGTTAGGCTGTTTTGGTTTTTTGTCTTGAATTTTTATGTTGCAGGTCTAATTTACTAAGTGCAAGAGAAATCTATTCTATCAGACTGTAAAGGAATATTGTCTGAATTTAATTGCTAAGGAGAAGACTCTCACTCTTTTACTTATTCAATTTCATCCAAACAAGACACTCTGAACAACAGCTACATTATGAAGTAAAAAAAACAGTTGGACTACACTAGATAAAAAGAAAATGAAATAGCCACACTATACCAAATAAAAAACAAATCAAATAGTAGAGTTAAACTAGGTATAAAGCAAAGGAAATTGCTTATGTGTATAATGATTCACTGGCGAACTCATCATATTGCATTTCTTCACACAAAATAGAGTATTCAAGTAATGAAAGAAATCTAATTGCAATCGGTTAAAGACCTGTTATTGGTTATAGGGGCCCTCCACAAATCAGTCAACAATCTCCAATTAACGCAGCAAATCGCAAATATGAAACCAAATCTATTACTTGCAAATAAAACTTAACAAGTTGTTCTAAAAAAATACATGAATCGGCGTGCACCCAAAACAAAATGCGGCCATAGTTTTTATAATAAGTCTTCGGCATAATAGTATGAGCATTTCAAGCTTATATATCTTTATTTCTATCAAAATATATTGCTAAACAATTGATTTTCCATTCAGAAAGAAAATCGATAAGATTTCGTTGAAACTCAGATTTTGTCCCAGCGACAATATTGTAGTTGACTTTTGGGGTTGAACATGTTATCCTGTGACCATCTTGATGAATTGGTTTGAGGGAATAGGAAGGAATCCACGAGGGGACCATTCCTTATCCATCCATATCTTTCTTTGCTAAGCGGGAGCTTCTGAACCTTACGAACAATGGAGGTAGCTGCAGAAATCTGGATTAGCTACAGAAACAGACCAATTCCGTAGTTGAATGCATTCTTTAACAAAACAATAGGGTATATATACAAACATGAAGAAGAAGACATGTAATTGCTTACCTTTAACAAAACCTTGTGTTTATTGCATTATTTAGGTGATAAGTATAGGAAAAAGGGAGGAAATATAGGCAAAAAGGGATGTCAAGGTAAGACAATCTTTGGACTCTAGAGTTGCCTCCCCATAGGGAAGTGGAATTTTCTATTGAGTTAGTACCAGGGGCAACACCAACATCAATGACACCTTACAGGATGAGAACTCCAAAGTTAGTAGAGTTGAAGTTGCAGTTGAAGGAAATGCTTGATAAGGGATACATTAGGCTAAGTGTATCGCCTTGGGGTGCACCAGTATTTTTCATGAAGAAGAAGGATGGTACTCTCATGTTGTACATTGATTACAAGGAGTGAAACAAGGTGGTGATCAAGAACAAATATCTATTGCTAAGGATTGATGACTTGTTCGATCAATTGAAGGGAGAAATAGTGTTCTCAAAGATTGAGTTGAGATCAGGACATCATCGGGTATGCATCAAAGAAGAGGACATCTACAAGACTACCTTCAGGACCGGTATGGGAATTATGAGTTTGTTGTAGTTCCATTTGGTTTGGCTAATGCTCCAACTACTTTTATGTGCTTGATGAATAATGTGTTGTGTCCTTATCTGGACTAATTTTTTATTCTATTCATTGATGACATCTTGATATATTCTAAGAATGAGGAAGCGCATGTCAAACATTTAGTAGCAGTGTTAAGATTACTAAGAGAGCATCAGTTGTAAGCCAAGCTTAGAAAGTGCAGTTTCTTTTAGACAGAGGCACACTACTTGGGACATGTTGTCTCCAAGGAAGGCATAACAGTAGATCCAGAAAAGGTAAGAGCTATCATGGAGTGGGAAGTTCCTAAGAATGTGGATGAAGTCAGAGCATTCATGGGGTTAGTAGGTTACTATAGAAGGTTCATCAAGAACTCTCACACATTGCATATCCTATTACATCATTATAGAGGAAAGGTAAGAAGTTTGAGTGGACAAGGATTGTGCAACCAGTTTTGAACAGTTAAACCAATTGTTGACGAATGCTCCATTCTTAAGATTGTAGATCTGGATAAAGAGTTCATAGTGTGTACAAATGCCTACAAGAGAGAACTTGATGGAGCCTTGATGCAGGAGGGATAGGTGATATGCTATGAGTCCAGGAAATTGAATGAGCACGAGTAGAACTACGTGACTCATGATATTAAGTTGGCAGCTATTATTCGTGCCTTGAAGTTGTGGAGAAATTATCTTCTTGGTAGGAGGTTTTTGTTGATGAGTGATCACAGTGGGTTGAGATATATGTTTGACCAAACAAATTTGAATGCCAGACAAGGTAGATGGCTGGCTACCCTTAGTGAATTTCACTTCAAGATCAAATACACAAAGGGTAAGGAGAACAGGGTTGTAGATGCTCTCAATAGGAAAGTGCAATTAAACCATGTTGCAATAGTGAGCTCATATGGGACAAATTTATAGGATCAAATCTTATAGGCAGGAGAACAGGATGACAGGTACAAGGAAATTATGCACATGTTACAACAGGGTATAGGTGATCAGGATGTGGACTATCGTCTCACGATAGATGGCTTAATGAGATTCAGGGACAAGATCTATGCGCCAGATGACAGTGAAATCAAGAAGCTTATCTTGAGGGAGTTTTATGTAAATCCATATTCAGGTCACCCAAGATATTAGAAGATGTTGAAAACAATGAAAAATTTATACTATTGGCTGAATCTAAAGAAGGAAGTGGTAGACTTTGTAGCTGGATGCTTAGACTGTCAGCGTGTGAAAGCAGAGTGTAAGCATCTAGGTGGATTTCTTCAACCTATTCCAATTCCAGAATGGAAATGGGAGGTCATTTCCATGGACTTCATTACAGGTCTTCCGAGGACATCGAGGCAACATGATTCAATCATGGTTGTGGTAGATAGGTTGAGCAAGGTAGCTCACTTCGTTCCAGTAAAGACTACTTATTCAAATAGTGAGGTGGCACATGTATTCATCAGGGAGATCATCAGATTGCATGGTGTTTTGAAGAAGATTGTGTTGAATAAGGATGCTAAGTTCACTTCCAAGTTTTGGAAGGAGTTGTTTGCAGTTTTGGGGACAAAGTTAGCCTTCAGTACAACTTATCATCTGCAGATAGAAAGATAGACAGAGAGGGTCAATAGGATATTGGAGGATATGCTGAGGATGTATGTGATGCATCAACGAAGGATATGGGAGGAGTACCTTCCATTGGTTGAGTTTTCTTACAACAACGATTATTAGGAGTCACTAATGATGAGCTTGTTTGAGGCATTGTATGGGCAAAGTTGTAATATTCCTATCAGTTTGAGTGATCTAGTGAATACGATACTTATTAGACTGGACATGTTGGCAGACATGGAGAAAGAAATGTAGGTTATAAAGAAGAATATAAAGGTAGCTTAGGACAGGTAGAAGAGTTATGCAGACTAACATAGGGAATTTAAGGAATTTCAGGTTGGAGAGAATGTGTATTTGTGCATCAAGCCCAAGAAGATCTCCTTGAGGATTGGATCATGTGCCAAGTTGGCACCATAATATTGTGGGCCTTTCAAGATTCTTGAGAGGATTGGACTAGTGGCCTATAGACTTGCACTACCTCTGAAAGTGAAAGTCCATGATGTTTTCCATGTTTCATTGCTTAAAAGATATGTAAAGAATATTGATCATGCTATTGATTGGTTTGTATTGTAGGTGGAACCAAAAGGAGAATTCTAACTAGAACCTCAGTGCATATTGCAGCGGAAAAACGCATGCTCCAGAATAGGGCAAATGAGCAAGTTAAAGTGCAGTGGAAGTAATTTGGGCCCGATGAATCTACATAGGAGATAATTGTTTAGATGTGGCCTATGTATACTTCATTTTTTGTCGGTTGAGGAAAAGTAATTTTGGTATTTGTACATATTCATGTATGGTTGTTATTGTAAACACCGCCATGAGTTTTGTTATAAAGCTCCAATAAGCAATATGGTTGTCATGATGGTTTTGCTTTTGAGCACATTGTTCATTGTAAATACTGCAATGAGTTGGGTTATAAAGCTCCATGGGTAGTATGTTTTTCTTTTCAATGATCTTGCTGGTTGTAGCTGTCATTGAACACCAAGGGTGATGTTCCCTTAAGGGGGAGGGCTCTGTAACAATCCCAGGTCAAGATTTCATGTAATAAAAGATAATAAATCCAAAATAAGACCAAGGCCAAGGGACACTTATTCCAAGCTGAATGTTGGGCAAAATATCCTAGTGGACATCACTTGTTGTGTTTATGACTAAAGAAATTGGCAAAGGCAATGACAAAGGCTTTGGAAAGGAAAAGCGGCACTAATTGAAATTTATTTATGAAAATAAAGGAAATTAGGAGAAAAGGGAGGTGAAAGGCCACAGGTTGCATGTGAGGAGGAAATTGAAGGAAATAATGGAAAATTGAAGAAATTAGAGGCATCAATAATAAAAAGACATCAGAGCCTTTTGTCAGTTTAGTTTTGGAATTAGTATCATAGAGGAGAAGAGCACCAAGAGGAGAAGGAAAGCAAGAAAGTAAAGGAAGGACAAGGAATGCAAAGGAAGGGCAAGGAAAGCAAAGGAAATCAAGGATCAAGCAAGGAAAAGTTGGACCAACCAGTTTCAGCAGGAAGGTAACAGGTTGTATATATGATTTCCTAGCTATTTTTTGACATGCATGGTATGTACATGTTGGTATTTAGTTCTTTTACCGTCATTGACATGAATTTTACCCAGTTTCGACAATGGATTTTTTCCCTTCCTTTCCATTTCCGGATAGCCATGGTGTGATGGGACTTTTCTTGGTTTGAGCTTTGGATTGCCAGAAGATTTTGGATCTAGGTGAGGCAGTCTCATGAAAATTCCAAAAGGCCTAGGAATCCCTTGACCGGTAATGCCAGGATACATGGTAATACTTGACAGTGAAGATGGGAAAATTCCTCAAGGTATTGGAGAAGAAATTTTGAGGCATCTAAGATCGTTTTTGCTTTGTGATCTTGACACCGATTTAGGCGAGATCACGATATGGTTTGGGTGGAGGTGGTTTAACCTCTAGATTCCCTTGGTTGTTTATGGATTGGTTTATCCCAAGATCCCACATTCATGCTTGGAATATGGCACGACGCTGGTTGGATGAAAGAAAGATATGATTCAGCCAATCTATGGTCGGGTGGTACATGGAAGTCCCGAACCTGGTTGGCTTTTACATATGATTAATAAGAGTTAAGTTTCTCTTACTTTTGATGAGTGAATGCACTTGTTATTATGTGGCTTTAATGGTTGTTCTCTCATTGTTATTTATCTGGTTATATGCTGGTTATAAGCATGGTTATTTGACATTTCTTAGTCATGGCTCTTTCCATATTTTTACTTGTAACTGAATAAATAATGAATGCAAGACCTAATTGATGTTATTACAGCGAATGTTAGAAGGCATTGATCTTTCTTGTTAAACCTCAAACAAGTTTTCAACTCCTTATACTTAGACTTGCATTCAAGAACTGTAGGTTTCATGTTCACCAAATGTTTGACGAAATGTCAATCTCGGTTGGGGAAGGTCCAATCAAGTCCTTGATTAAGTTTGTTATCAAAAGCATTGTCTTCATGTCTTTTATGAGTTTTGGAAGTTTCATGGAGTTATGGGCAGTGACTGGGTATTGGCCTTGGAAAATAGCGTTAAATCTCGTAGTTGTTGGCATAACACTGGCATAAAAAGGCTACAATCGCACTCATGCAGGCTCATCAGTGCAACTGGAAGGCTATAGTCATTGGCATGCCTTGGCAAGGGAATGACTGGGGATTTAAGTTAGTGGAAACGAGAGTTATCCCAGGGGTTAGACTCCTAGAGGGGTTAGAGAGGGTTTAGGTTGCTCCTGGAGGTCCTGTAGCACCTGAGGGAAGTCAGTGAGATCTCAAGTTGTCGACTCCATTTCCTTAAGGTCATATAGGAGGTTGAGCCTTATCATAATGACCCTCAGCTCATGTTTACCTCGAGTAAACTAGCAAAAGTGGGTAAACGTGGGAGGATGCAGTTACATTGGGTATGTGGTATTGATAAGCCATTGTATAATAAAACATATTTAGAAGTTAATAGTATCCATGGTAAAATAAGGTAAATATTAAATTTAAATATAGTTACAGAATCATTATTTTAATTTATATGATAAAATAAATCTTAATTTATAATTACTTATATATTTTAACGTGATAAGTATATTATGATTGTTTTTTATTTAAAAATTGTTCATAATTTAATTAAATAAAAACAAAATTACACTATAAAAAAATTAAATTAAAAAAAAAAAAAAATAAAATCTAATGCCTACTGCATATTTATTATACCTGCCGAAAGTAGTAGGTATATAGCGATCGATATCGCTTTGACTATGTATTAATTTTGTTTGACTTTTTAAATATCAACCGCTATTCAATACTTAAGCCAAAGTTTTACACAAAAAGTGAATTTTTAAAATTATTTAAATATTTTTCGATGGTTTTTATTGGCTATTCAGCTTTGGGGTCTTATTGCAGCCGTCAAGCTTGCTTTTAAGCGAAGTTTTGCCTTTATCCAAAGTTTTTGGAGTATAATCGCAGACGCTGAGCTTATTTTTAACTGAAGTTTTGCCTTTATCCAAAAACTTTAAAAGCGAAGTTTATTGGTTTGTGTTTATCTACCGTTTATAAAAATTGAAATTTATTGAGTTTACATTTATCCAAAGATTTTAAAAAGCCAAAGTCAAACTTTGTGTTTATCTCAAGGTTTTTAGAAACCAAAGTTTGAGTCTGTTATCCAATAACCAAAGTAAACTTTCCTTATCATTGTTTCCAAAATTTGAGTGGATTTATCCAACAAACAAAGTAAACTTTCCTTATCATAGTTTAAACCATTTAAACATATAGCGTTGTGATATTGCCATTTGGTTCTTACAAAAGCCATTTATCAAACTATTCAAATATTTCCTTTAATCGACAAGTATTTTATTGCATCGCAACCTTGTCTATAATATAACTTCTCAACCATTAACATCCATAATAGTGTGTGATAAATATTAACATAACTCAACTTAATTTTTTAATTTAATTAAAATCTTACATATTAATGTTAGATATGTATTAACGTGCATGGACTCTCCAAAGCATGACCCTATAAACCATATTGAGACATATGGTAAACGATGTCACTCTTGCAATGGAAAGGTGGGAGGGGAGAAGTTTGGGTCTCATGCATGAACAACCCTTGGGATATGTCATGAATTTGTCTTCTTCTTCACTCCTCAATTCCATTTATTCACATTCCCTCGTGTCATTAGCGTGATCTCAAGCACTTATTTAGGATAAGGTTAGTTATATTGTCAAAATGTGGATAAGATTATTAAGATGTTAATCAAATATTTATTTAAAATATAAAAATTAATGTGATATATATTTAATTAAAAAAATAATATTTAACTTTTAATAATAAAGTTAATTGTTCTTAACGTTCTGTGAAGAAAAATATTCAAATTTCAATCAAATTAAAATTAGGAGCATTTAACATGAGTAATCACTATTTAGGTTTTTTTTGGATTAGAAATCACTATTCACTATTTGTATGTTTTTTTTTATTAGAAATCACTATGTCCATTTTTATAGTGTATTATTTAAAAAGATTCATTAATTTTGAACACCTATGCAAATTTTTTTGGTAATTTACAATATGTGTAAGAGGAAGTAATTTAGTTGTCACATTTTGTAGTAATATTTTATTTTCAATATGTCAATCATGCTTGTATTTGTTGGACTATATTATTATTTCTTTTGAGGTGTGACTAGACCAACACTATGAGGAAGATATTTTTCAATGGTTAACATCTCCAAAATTGTGAATAGAGAAAGTTTAAGAAGAGTTAACCTAGTGAGAGGAAATTGAGTGAGGTATTGGGGTCTATGAGTGCCATTCACAATGAATTAATTAACATTCGAAGAGCCATCCACCTTACTGTGGTCCAATTTGACTATTTTTGTATAGATGTCATTTCCCACTACCACGCACTATCTTCACTATCTTTAAGGGAAACTATCATGCATACTTTGTGAGAGATTTTTTCCCTTTGGAAGTTCACATTATGAACATCCTATATTACACGAAACCTTTGTTGGACAATCTTTATGGACCTTGACCTTTAAAAGAGCCAACATCTCATCAACTAGGGAGCGAGCAAATCCTTCAAGCTTCAAGGCCCCATGGTATATAAAACAAAGTTGAAGTCAAAGATAATGCCTCCTTGTTAAAAGACAAACCTCAAACCCAATGTTATGTCTATTTTAGCACTATTAACCTTTTGGGTAGCTTTATAGGAATTTACATTAATAGGTTAGTATGTAGCACAATAGGTATATGTATGGGAACGAATCCTATTTTGGATTGTATATAAACATTAGAGAATTATCTAGTATCTACTTTTTTGTCTTGTTAATTTTATATTTACAGTGTATTTTTGTATTTTATGGTTTGAACAATGTCCTTTATTAATATAAAAGAGTTGTGATACTTGAAGTGGAGTCGCATGTACAACCTACTCTTATATATAAAAAACTATGTATATATTGTTAAGGGGGAAGGTGTTATGTTTAAAATAAATCAAGCCATTTCATTGATATTCAAGTGACTCATTTGTTATAATTGGATACATAATCTTATTAACATTCGCTTAAATAAGTTTGCATTGTTGATGTTGTATTTAATTCTTTTTAATGATTGAGAGAAGTCAATTTTAGATATTTAAGTGCTTTCCACGCATGCAAACTCTATACTCATTAGAGTTTGAACCTTGGTGGTGCCCCACCTCAACCATAGTTAAATTTGTTGAATTATCTAGTATCTACTTTTTTGTCTTGTTAATTTTATATTTACAGTATATTTTTCTATTTTATGGTTTGAATAGTGTCCTTTATTAATATAAAATAGTTGTGATACTTGAAGTGGAGTCGCATGTACAACCTACCCTTATATATAAAAAACTATGTATATGTTGTTAAGGGGGAAGGTGTTATGTTTAAAATAAATCAAGCCATTTCATTGATATTCAAGTGACTCATTTGTTATAATTGGATACATAATCTTATTAACATTCACTTAAATAAGTTTGCATTGTTGATGTTGTATTTAATTCTTTTTAATGATTGAGAGAAGTCAATTTTAGATATTTAAGTGCTTTCCAAGCATGCAAACTCTATACTCATTAGGGTTTGAACCTTGGTGGTGCCCCACCTCAACCATAGTTAAATTTGTCGAATTGTACATTTAAAATATATGGTTAATAAAAAGTTGAACATGTGACTTGCCCCACCGAAATTCAATTCCCCAAGTAACATGCTTACATGTTCATTTCTCTGATCATCTCATCCACAAAAATAAATGAAATGAAATGATCCATGTAAACACCATTACTGAATGTAGACACCCTTACTACTGAATGTTGCTTACCTCATTGACAAAAACCATCTACCAAACTTCATATAGACCCCTTAACACTGTGGCAACCTCACTAACAAAGCAAAACCCCTTGAGTTAGCCAACAAAGCAAATTTTGGTGATTATGGATGAGGAAATTGAGCAATGGTGATTATGGATGAGGAAATTGAGCAATTTTCGAAAGAGTTAGGAGGAAACACGAGTCCTATGAGGAAGCCATTTAAAGTTTCAACGTTAAGTTGCTTGATATAAGTGAGGGGTGTCAATGGGATACTCATCATGTGTGGACGACACAATGCCACTTAGTCGGTGGCAGCGAAAGGGACGCATTAGGGGTATAGTCAAAGTTGGGGGGATCAAAATCTTAGAGTAGATCTGTTGATGTTGCCTAGGGACAGGGGAATCCACTCACTTCTCTAGGTGGAGGGTGGGGAGTTGAGGTGTGGGAGACCTAGAAAAACACACATTATGCAAATGCATGTATATTGGATTTTTGTATTATAAAATTAATTTAATTTCCATGTGGACGAGGGAAGAAGAATGATTGGGTCAAATTCTCGGCAGGTCTTTAATTCCGGAAACGTGTCAGAAACCAGTTGGGCAGAGCCGACGTACCGTCGGGCCGCCGGCGATCTGAGACACCGCCTCAAATATCTCGGTAAGTCGGCAGTCGCGATCCGTGAACACGTATGTGGAGTTTGACACGTGGACGAATGGGAGTTGGCCAGGTTGAACCGACAGACTCGACGTCCGACATGATGCGGCCGTCAACAGGGCACCGAGAGAGGGAAGATGTCCGGTCGACATCGGACGGAGGGGGGCGCAGGGATCGGACGGTGCAGAAAGTTTCCGTCAATTTTTTTTTTTCACTTATTCCGTTCTCGTGTCGCGTGCAGCGTGGGTTGAATTGAAGGTGGAGTGAGGAGGCGAGATAAGGTTTGAGATCAGAGGGGAGGCACGGATTTCGTGACTGTTAATAGTAGACGGCAGACTGACGGTAAATAGCGAACATTACAGCTCGGTTCTTGCTGTGAATTTTGGCTCTCACGTGCTATCTGCTGTTCCTTAATGCTGCTTCGATTCCTGTTCTCTGGAATCTAGAATGAATTAGTCTCATTCTTCCGCCATTGCTTCTGTCAAATAACAGATTTCCAAGCAAAAGATCATCGATTTTGTTGCCTTGCGATAATAATAATAGTCGTTAATGGCGTTCCATGGGTCTGTGAATCCGTATTAATAATGCAGGCGCAATGTGCGTTAGTCAGACGTTTTTCACGATGAATTGGACTTCTTCTTCTTGTTTCTGTTCTGCACATGGCTAGCTAGGGAGGATATTGTGCTGTTCTGTGCTGTCTGCGCTGTGCCGTGCTGTGTGTGGCCACAGAATTCACAATAGGGAATTTTATTAATGCTGAGAGGAATAGGTATTTGAAGGATGAACTGAGGGCGATTTTGGGCTTGTGAATGAACTTAGCCTTAGCTCCAGAGATGCAGGTCTCGAGTTCGAGTTTCGAAGGCATCCCAGATATGGCTGTAGCGGTTCAGAATCTTGGCGGGAGGCGCTCTAAGCCGCATCCCACACAGGTACAGAAATGCCCGCGTTGCGATTCGCTCAACACCAAGTTCTGTTATTATAACAACTATAATCTGTCGCAGCCTCGCTATTTCTGCAAGAATTGCAGGCGGTATTGGACCAAAGGCGGAGCCTTGCGCAACGTTCCTGTTGGGGGAGGGTGTAGGAAGAACAAGCGGTCCAACAAGCGGAATTCCGATAAAAGGCCCGCCGCCTCCTCTGCGCCACCGGCTAGCGCCGCCGATAATCAGGCGGCGGGCGGAGCCTCGGCCGCGTCTTCAAGCTCTTCGCTGGTTAATGGATCGGACAGGAGCAGCATCGGCTTTGAATCAGACTGCAATAACACCACAACCAGCACCACCACCACCAACACGGGCGGCGCTACTGGCACCCCCGCCGGTGTTAGCTCCGGCCAACTGTTCGACGGTATGAATCCAATCAATCCGCCTCCGCCGTCGCTGGATCCTCAAGCTCGCGGCGCGCTTCTGAATTCTGGTAACAATCTGAACTCCATCTTAGACCCCAGTGCTTACGAAAATGCTCAGTTTAGCTGCATGGATCCTGTAATCAGCAGTACTCCAGATTGGAGCAGAGGCTTAAGCATGCCATGGAAGCAGCAGCAGACATTGACGTCATTATTAACCGATGGCATCAGAACGTCACTGGATGGGTTTCTGAGCCAGCCTCCGCCATTATTAGAGGACATTAACAGTTTAGCGGAAGCTGCTACAAGGTCTGTATTTGGGGTAAAGACTTCAGCGGCCACTGTCCCGTGGCCATCTTTACAGGACGACGACAACATTAAAGCTCAGTCGCTTCAGGGTCTCGAATGGCAGACGGCGAACGGTAACAGTAGCAGTGACGCAGGGCTTCTTGAAATACAGAGCGATCTTGGGCCATGGGGTGCTGGAAGTTGGCCAGATCTTGGAAATTATGGTCCAGGGAGCAGTTTGCCATGATTTTTCTCAGATCTTTAATCTTGACTCCATTAAACCAGATGTTTTCCCTTTTCTTTTTCATTTTCTCTTTCTTTACTGATAACAACCTACAGGTTCTAAACTCCGTTTTGCTTCATTCCTGAAGACTCCGGTTTGATCTTTTTGGTTAATGATTCATATGTATAAGAGGTTTTGAGTTGGGGAGCGTTTTTGTTTTTAAATCTCTGGTAAGTAACAGCAGGAGGCATTGTTATTATTATTATTCTTTGTATAGTTTGCTGTAGGGAAGAAGAACAAGAAAGAACTATAGATATGTGTATCTGTGTGCTTATCTATGTATTCTGCTGCCTCATTCTTTTGTGTGTGCAAACAAGTTACCTGTGAAACCAAGAAATGATTCTCAATATAGTTATATTTTTATGTAATGTACAGGGCCCTCTGTACAGTTGTTTGAGGAAAAGTGCCTATGGCGGTGGTGAAGAGGCAAAACCCCATTACTGTCTGTGTGGAATAATTATTTTGTTTTCTATGTAAAACCAGATCAGTGGATTGGAGTACAGTAATTATCTGTGAGGCCTTTGGCCGGCTGAATGTTGTTTTACGAGGTTTTGAAGAAAATGATCCTGGGATTTGCTTGGCCACTTATATTGTATGAAGTAAATTATTCTGAAAAGTTCAATTTCTGTGACCAAATTCCTGGTACAAAAGTTCAATTTCTGTGAGCTAATTCCTGCTACAAATAGCAATACTGGTTTGATTGATATTTGTATATAGTTCATGCTGTGTTTTCCAACTTAATAATGCATAGAATTAATGGCTGCGCTCTGTTGGTTGTCATTCGTAAACCTGTTGCAGTGGGAGTTCGACGCCAAACTTCTATTTCCTGATTTTTTTTTCAATTAAAAATCCGCGAAAGCTATATTTTTTGTCGTTTTAAATATTAAAAATCTAACAGTTTCGAAATAGGTGCGTGATCTGCACGCAAAACATCAAAATGGAAGTTTGCCGTTGTCTTTGAGCATATCGGAGAGACTCGATCCTTCGATGGTTACTTAATTATTCACATTTATTCGTAATTGGCATATTGAATATCGTAATGTATGTGTGATGTGACCTGGGGTTGATATTCTAGGGCCTAATGTAGCAAATAGGCCCCCCGGCCCCACGTTACATTCTTGTCTTACAAGTTCGAGGTGGTGGATAGTCGGCCCCTTGGGCTTATCGACAGGTGCCCACCCCACTCTTCGCCATTCCAATTGGTCCCCCTCCCATCATAGTGGCCGACAATGTATGCCATCTTCATTATAGGTTCACATTCTCATTGCAAAGATGTTTATTCACATTGATGAGCACACTCATGTGTTATGAGTACTACCCATGTTCCTTAGGTTGAGTTTCCGTTTGGAATCATAATGTATGAGTACATTACAATCAATACAACTAACTAACCAAAAGTTATAATTAACAACCCCATCACAAACTATCTTACCATTACACTCTCTCTCCCCTATCATGGAATGAACCGAACACTCTCGTATCATGGAATAAACCAATTGTCAAATCACAAACGCTCACTCTCATATCTCTGATTAAACCATTGTCAAACCACAAGCGCTCTGTCTCCTAGTAGAGGGATAAACAACACTCAAACTACAAAAACACTCCTAGCATAGGAAAAAATCACTCAAAACCCGTATCAAATGCTTTTTGTTTTCTTAACATAAGATAAATAATACTCAAATCACTATATTTTTAACTAACTCTCAAAGCCTATATCAATTGGTTTTTTTCTTACCTGGGGATAAATAACACTCAAATCATTTTATTTTTAACTTTTAGAATCATTTTATTTTTAACTCTTAGAATGACCTTCTAACCTATATTATATGATCTCTCTTAACATGGGATATACAATACTCAAATCACCATGTTATCTTCTTTCTCATAGAATGACCAATATTATATGATCTCTTTTAACATGGTATCTTCTTTCTCATAGAATGACCAATATTATATGATCTCTTTTAACATGGGATAAACAATACTCAAATCACCATGTTATCTTTCTCATAGAATGGGTTAAACAACATTCTAATAACATGGGATAAATAATTCACAAATCACCATGTTATCAAATTCTCATAGCATGAGGTAAACACCATTCTAATAACATGGGATAAACAATTCACAAATCACCATGTTATCAAACTCTCTTATAGCAGGACGTAAACAACATTCTAATAACATGGGATAAACAACTCACAAATCAACATGTTATCAAACTCTCTCATAACACAAGGTAAACAACATTCTAATAACATGGGATAAACAACTCACAAATCACTATGTTATCAAACTCTCAAATCATCATTTTATCAAACTCTATTATGCATGAGGTAAACAACATTCTAATAACATCAGATAAACAACTCACAAATCACCATGTTATCAAACTCTCATACCATGAAGTAAACACCATACTCTCTCATAGCATGGCATAAACAACATTTTAATAACATGGGATAAATAGCATTATATAACAAACTCTCATAGCAATTGGGTAAACAACATTTTAATAACATGGGATAAACCACTCTCAAATCACCATGTTATCAAACTGTCATAGCATGAGGTAAACACCATACTCTCTCATTGCATGTGGTAAACAACATTTTAATAACATGTGATAAACAACATTAACATGGGATAAACAATATTAGATATATGACATGAGGTAAACACCATACTCATTGCATGTGGTAAACAACATTTTAATAACATGTGATAAACAACATTAACATGGGATAAACAATATTAGATAACATTAGACTCATTTTATTAGTTATTTTATTAATTATTCTGTGGATGTTTTTTTATTGATTTTTTATGGATAAATGATTATTTTTCTCTTTTAATTTGTCTAATGACTCATTTTATTATGGAGTTGTCTATAATGCGACTTTTTGGAGATTCCCGTGACGGAATCCGGTGGAAGAAATGAAGTTAAATCTTGATTTTTAGCAGTTAAAATGGTTTTTTAACTGCATATTTGGATTCAGCTCCGTGAAAAACCCCTGGGAGCCATTGATTGTGCAGAAACTAGCTATCAAACTTGGATTCCAATGAATTGCTACCGGATTTTGATCGGAAAAATCCGCCAGAAAAACTTTCAAAAAGTCGCGCTGCTTTTATTATTATTATTATTATTTTAGACATAAATAACCATTTTTATTTTATTTTATTTTTTGAAATGAGATAAACAAATCACTATATTTTTAATTCTTTTTAGTGATCTATATTATACGATCTTAAAACATGGGAAAGCAACACTCAAATCATCATGTTATCAAAATCTCTCATAACATATGGGATAAACAACATAATGGCTCATTTTCTTTATTTTTTTATGAGATAAACAATATTTTTGTTTTTTTTAATATTTTTTTTCATTTTATTATATTAATTGTTTGTTGAATATAAAAGTTAATAAGTTAATTAAATATTTCAAAATTGTAAATTAAATAACAAAAAATATTATTTAAGCATTCTTAACTTTTATTTTCAACTAAATTGTTTAAACTATTCTTGATTTTTATTTTCAGCTAAATTGTTCAAACTATTCATGATAGTCATGACAATGAATAAGTATTTAATTATATGGAATTTAATGTTTTATATGTTATCTTTTATATTGCAATTTTAGATTTAACCATTTAATTATATATAGCATGGAATAAACAACACTCAAATCGCCATGTTATTAAACTCTCTCAAACCATGGGATAAACAACATGCTAATGGCTCATTTTCTTAATTTTTTTGATGGGATAAACAACACTTGCTTTTTGCTAATGATTTTTTTTTTAATAATTTTATTTAGTTAACTAAATAATTTAATAAATTATCCAAATAATCAAATTATAATTGAAATAACAAAAATGTTATTTGAGCATTCTTAACATTTTTCTCAACTAAATTGGTCAACGATCATAACACATTGAATAAGCATTTAATTATATAATATTTAATGTGCTATATGTTATTTTTTTATTGCTATTTTAAATATGTTAGATTTTACAATATTAAATAAAAGTTATTTAAATATAATAATATAAGACCTAATACAAATAAGCATTAAATGCTTTATAATCCCATGTTTATTATTATTTGGTTTAAGTTATGTGTCATCTCTTTCCCTGGTTATGCTTCCTATCTCATTTCCACACCCTTTATATCAAAATATGTTGGAAAGTGTCTTATATTTTTCCCCTCTTTGCCAAATTGTGTAGTCAAGGGTCTCAAATTGTGTATTTCATTTTTGGTTTTTTATCAAATTACGTCAGAAAGTGTCTCGCTTTTCCCTCATATTGAGTTGGAAAATATGGAAAATATTTCAATTCCTTTCCTAGCAAATTGTATTGAAACATGGTAATTCCTTTCCTAGCAAATTGTGTTAAAGAATAGTAATTAAAGCTTCACATAGTTATATCATTTTTTCTAATTAAATTGTCTTAATTTATTATTATTATTTTTTTCAAATTATTGAAAAATTTCATTTTTTTCCCTATCAAATTATGTTGAAAAGTTTTATTATTTATATTTATATTTTTAATCATTTTTTTATATTTTAACTTCATTGTATTCCCATCAAAACTCAATACAACCTTGTACTTTTAATTAATTAATTTGTGGGTGAAAATTTGTGTTTTTCAAACCGATTTATATTATGAAAATCAAATTATATTGCAAAATGAAGATAGTTAGCCTAATTTATTTCCATTGCCTTTCCTCTTGAGATATACCATTTATTTTTCATAGCAAACTCTTTAATGTAGCCAAAATCTTCACACTCTTAAATACTTAAAGTGGATTTATTTATTTCCATCGTCTTTTGTCTTGAGATATACAATTTATTTTGAATTAAATGCAAAAATCAAATTACGTTGCAAAATGTAGATTAATTTACTAGAGATGTACAATTTGTTTTGATCATAACAAACTCTTTAATGTAGCCAAAATCTTCATACACTCTCAAAAACTTAGCAAATGTTAGCAAATGTTATTTTCTTTCCATATTAGAAAGGTGTGCTATCCCCATCATACATGGTGAATACTAACGTGAATCCACTATCAATATCAAATGCTATTATTTTGTATTAGGAAGTGTGTGAGAATCCACTATCATATATTAAATGTTATTATTATTCTATATTCTATATTAGAAAGGTGTATAATTTCATTTGAAAAGATTCAAGGGTTCATGACATATATTTATTTGAATTTGAGTGCCAATTATGATACATTTAAAATAACTAAAACAATTTATCTAGGGAAAGTATATAATTTTGTTAAAATTTTTAAAATAATATTTATAAGTGTTTAAAATATTTAAGTTTTGTTAATAATTTATATATTTTTTTAATAAAATTTTTGGAGTAGTTTAATTGGCGATAGCCGTGTAAATGAAGTATTATGTGCGAGGAGATCGTTGTTCAATCCCTTTGAATCCTTGTGTGTGAGAACGGGCATACATATGGCCTAGAAGTTCTAGGGGGAAGGGCATACATATGTGCCTAAAAGTTATAGTGGTAGTGGTTGGAACGGACTTCATGCCACATAAGTATGAGACTATCCTAGTTTTTCAATTCCCCTAAATACTAAAATAAAATAAAATTAAATTTTAATAAAACGTTATAAAATTTAGATAATTATTTGGAAAAAAATGAAAATAAAAAATATTTTATAATTAGGAATTTAATTGAATGGTGAATTTTGATATTTAATATTTTTTTAATAAGAATGATTATGAAGACACATCTTTCATATTGATCTTACTAGAGGACGAAAAGGTTGATTCTAGAGACATACAACACCCTTCTCATTAGTGTTATTATTAGATGAATTTCGTGAGTAAGAGAAAATGAGACATCAATTGGAGTTTTTAGATCAAGGATGTGGTTCGATTTTTTTGGCTCTTAAGAAAACAAGAAAGCAATTAGTAGAAATGAAGCATAAATTAAAATCTTCAAATAGAAAAGGGCTCTAATGTGCATAATTCCACAAAGAATGAAAAGAGAGTGATCTTGTTTGTGTGTTTGAAAGAATTGTTAAGTGACTTCATAAAGCATAACAAAGCTATTGGTAAACATAAAAAAAAGGTAATTAACACTCCAATCTTTTTGTGATAAGGGTACAAATTGTAGCAATAATTAGTGATTAGCACTCATGAAAAATCTCAACAATAACATTGAGTTGAGGAGAAAGAAAAGAAAAGTTTAGAAATATGAAATTATAATCTTCACAAAAGAACCTTTTGGATCAAAGGACTATCTCACCTTTTTTTTAACTAATGAACATAAATTGAATAGAGATATGAAATGAAATTATGATCTTTCTTGCCCAAAAGTTTTTTAAATCAATAGATGTAAGTTGTGTAGAAATAGGAAATTATTATCTTCACTGAAGAGTTTTTTATATTAAATGACTTTAATGGTGGTGACCATGGGGCCTAGGTGATATCCTCCCGTGCACAATGTAATCTGCCCCTCGACTGTCGACTAGTCCATGGGCTTAATAATGGGTATAAAAGGATAACTATTGAGGTTAGGTTTTATTTGGACATTCGTTGTACTGTGTGAGGGTTTGGAGGATGGTTGGAGGGGTTTTGACTACGCCACCTCCTGTATCTTTGCAATGGGCGAATTCTTTGCCTCTGTATGTGTTCTGGCTAGTTCTCCTCCATGTCGTGGCCGTTTCTGTGCTCAACACTCGATAAACTTGGAATATTTCTTGCTTTCTTCTTTGGTTTATATGGATAACACTGTTCTTGTTGTTAATGGTTGCTATGTTTCCTACACATGGATCTCCTGTCTTGCTGGAACTGCTTGATCTTGCTGCGAAGGTGAGTTTTTCATTCCAATCTCACTTACAGTCTTCTTTCTTGTTTTTCTAACCCTTTGGTGCCTTTGCTCGTAGGGTTTGGCTCATATGGGCACTATAATCATTTTCAAAACTAGTGTATCTAGCTTGGTTCTGGGTTTTGAACCTGGGTGGTTCCTCTGATTTGACAGGGCTTTAAAATTGTTTTTTTTTACTTCAATGTGGCACTCTTGGCCTTGACGAAACCCTTGGATCGCCCTCACAGCTATTCCGTTCTTCTGCCATGTTCTTTGTATCAATTTTTTTTCTTTCTTTAATGAGTTTCCTATTCTTCTTTTCTAATACAGGTTCTCTGTTTTGTGTTTGCAGGTGTGATGCTTCTGGTGGGGCTTCTCGACATCACCTCGGCCCTGGTTTTCCCTATGTAACAGGGTAGGGTCTTTCCATTTATTCCCTTGCTCGGTTTTTCTATGATTTGTAAAATAAAACCGTAGTGGGTTCTGTGTATAACCCTTGGTTGGTCAAAACCCTGACTAGGTTGTTTTCCTGCTTGTCAAATACTTCTACACTGGTTTTGTAATTTATATGTGGACCGTGGATGCTCATTTTGTAAATAGAACCTTGGAAAATGAAAAAGGGATTTTCATAATACTGCTCACAAATGCTTATTTAAGTTACACAGATGATTACTTGCAATTTATGAGTTGATGCACTATCTTGAAATTTCTTCACTTCGGCTGCATCCTGTATGAACTTGGGGTTCTAGACATTTAAATTACTGCTTTCTTTTTCCTAAAAATAGTTGCAGCAACTTACAATACATTTTGAACAACAACTTGAGACAACATCTTAGAACTCATTTATTAAAAAAAAAATCCAATGTCTAATTTCTTCACACACACACAAACATTCCTATCTCTTTCCAGGAATGGCATAACCCATGCTTGGGTGGATTTGGGTTGGTTTATACCTTCCTAAACATTTCCCAGGTGGTTGAGAAACTACCATTCAGTTAACAACTGATTGGTAAAAACTAATTTTTTTCTTTTACCTACTTTAACTAATTTAACTGGTAAATTAATTTAACATTTCAAATAAAAACTTAAACAAAAATCATTTCTATCAAACATAAAATAGCTAGCCCATCTAGATGTGACTCTTTAGTTGGATGCTCCTGCATTAGGCTCTCGGGGAAATTTGAATTCATGGCTCTTGTCCATGAGCTCTTCAATAGACTACCCAGCTGCTTGGATCTGTGTAGGATCCAACCAAAAATAGACCTCAATAGGTAAGTTCTACCCCTTGACCAGATACTGTAAATATTCTTTCTTTCGTGTCTTCCTGGCTACTTGAGTGTCCAAAATCTGTTCGATTTCCAGGGTCTATTCCATATGCATCTGCTTAACCCATGGTTCCTTCTTATCCTAAATTTTATGTGTTTGACTCCCCGAATCATCTTCCACATCAACAACAACGTATGGGTACAAATCTGTCACATTAAAAACGGGCGAGATTCCTACACCCAGGGGTAATTGCAACTCATAAGCGTTTGCAGAAAACTTCCGAAGGATTCTACAAGCCCCACTATTTTTCATATTCAATTTGTTTTACTCTCCTTTTGGAAACCTCTCCTTGCGTAAATGTGCTAAGACTAAGTCTCCTACTTCAAACTGTACCTCCCTTCTTCTTAAATATGGTCTTTGTTTATACCTTTGGCTGCTGTCTTGTAGCTTTTGCTTGACTTGCTCATGTAGATCACTAATTGCATTTGTGAATTCTTCCCCATCAACACTCCTATGCTCCAACCAGCCCAAATCCCACAACTCAAAGATTCCGCATTGATGCATTCCATATAAGATCTGGAAAGGGCTCTTGCCTATACTTCTTTTGGGTGAGTCATTATAGGCAAATTCTGCTTGCATAAGCACACGATCCAATTGTTTGGAATTTTCACCAACCAGACTCCTTAGCAGATTTCTGAGACTGCTGTTCACAACTTCAGTTTGTCCATCTGACTGAGGATGTTAGGTCGAACTGAAGTTTAATTTTGTGTCTAATTTCTTCCACAATGTCTGCTAGAAATGGCCTATGAACTTCACATCTTTGTCCGAGATGATGGACTTTGGCAAGCCATATAATATGACTATCTCCGAAAAGAACAAGTGTGCTACATGTGTGGCATCGCTTTTCTTTCTGCACGGAAAAAAATGCACCATCTTGGTGAAACAATCCACCACCACCATGATAGAATCGTAACCTCTGTGTGTCTTCAGCAAACCTAAGACAAGGTCTAAACTGTCTGAGTCCCAAGGCCTGTCTGGAATGGGTAAGGGTGTATATAACCCTACATCCCTTTGCATGCTGACAGAGCTCGCATTTGGTTAAAAATCTTTGTACATCTCCCCTCATTCTTAGCCAATAATAGAAGTGGCTCAGCTGATCCAAAGTCTTATATACTCCAAAGTGCCCGACCAAACCTCCACTGTGCTTTTCCTGGATCAAATTCTCTCGCATGGAACACTCAGGAATGCACAATTGTCCTCTTCTGAACAAAACCCCTTACTGTATATTATAGTCCAACCATGTGCTATTGCCTCTCAACAATGGATTTTTGCAAGCTTCATAAGCTTCCTTAAAATCTGCATCTGCCTCATAGAAGTCCTTAAGATACTTGAATCCCAACACTTATATTGCGCTTTCTTGTAGTATTAAGCTTCTCCTGCTTAACGGATCTACCACCTTGCTGGCTTGACTGCTGATGTGATTTAGAACAAATTTGAAGCTCTGTAAGTGCTCCACCCATTTCACATGCTTATGATTAAGCTTGTGCCGCTGCATAATGTACCATAGAGTAGAATTGAAAACAAGACAAATTCCTTAGCCCACAGATAATGTCTCCAATGTTTCAATGCTTGGACGACTGCATAAAAATCCTTGTCAAAATAAGTATACTTCTGCCCGCTCTCATTTAATTTCTTGCTAAACTATGCTACTGGCTTATCTTCTTGGCTGAGGACTGAACTAATGGCTATTCCACTGGCATCACAATGAATTTGAAAAAGTTTGTTGAAATACGATAGTCTTAGGACTGGTCTTTCAGTGATCTTCTTCTTCAAAAGCTGGAAACTCCTTTCAGCTGATTCTGTCCAATGAAAACGCTGATTTTCCTTTTTAATGGTGTCTACCATAGGTGTGCAAATACCACTAAAATTCTTAATAAACTTCCGGTAAAAACTAGCCAGTCCATGAAAACTTCGTACCTCAAACAAATTTTTGGGAGATGGCCAGCCAACTATGGCTGCAACCTTTTCTAGGTCTATATTCAACTCATTCTTAGAAATTACAAAACCTAAATAAATCAATTCTTTCCTAAAAAATGAACAATTTTTCAAATTTATCAGCAGTTTTTCTTGCTACAATTTTTCTAGCACATACCTGACATGCCGAAAATGTTCTTCCTTAGTCTTGCTGAAAATGAGTATACATCCAAATATAAAATCATGAATTTTCCAATAAATTCCTTCAATACTTCATTCATCAAATGCATGAATGCACTAGGAGCATTGCTCAGGCCAAATTGCATCACCAACCACTCGTACAAGACTTCATTTGTCTTGAAAGCCATCTTCCACTCATCACCTTCTTGAATCTTGATTTGGTGATAACTGATTTTTAGATCTATCTTTGAAAAGTATGTCAATCCGCTAAGACAATCCATCATATTGTCCATTTGAGGTAAAGGGAACCTATATCTGATGGTGATCTTATTTATTGCCCTGGAACCAGTGCACATTCACCATTCACCTCCTTTCTTGGGAGCTAAAATGGTTGGAACAACACAAGGACTCAGACTCTCTCGAATCAGTCCTTTGTTTAGAAACTCATGTACTTGTTTTCTGATCTCCTCATTATCCTTTGGACTCATTCGGTAAGCAACCTTGTTTGGCAAACTAGCTCCCGGAACGAAATCGATGTGGTGACTAATGCTCTGCTTTCGTGGAAATTCTTCTAGTAGATCGTCCACTACAATATCGCTAAATTCTTACAACATGTCCTGTATCTCCACATGAAAATTGGTAATCTCGGTATGTAGCAATACTACTCTAGGTTTTCGTACCACTACATAGTTTATCTCATTTTCCTTAACCTGTCACAGAAAATCCTTTCCACCTATCAGCAATGTTTTAGGTTTTCTAGTCTCTGTAGCATTTTCCTCCTTCATGGGAATAAACATGTGCTTTATCCCATCCTTAACAAACTTATAAAAATTATTTTCCCCATCATGGCCGACCTTTCTATCATACTGCCATGGTCTGCCCAACACAATGTGGCACACATACATAGGCAAAATATCACAAGTCACCTTGGCCTTGTGTTATAGACATATTTGGGCACTGCAACCCCAATCACATATGTCCATAAACCAAGGGCTTCTAAGTCCCTAAAAGTGTTGTTTCATACCCTAAAGGAGCAAGGTTAGTTGATTACATCATCTCCCAGAAGTTCTCCATGAAAAGCTACTCAGAACTGGTCAAAACTGGACCATCTCACTTGCTCCATGGTTAGGGTGCGATGCATTGCACCTACTACACATGGGAAGTGCGATGCATACTAAAAATTGCTTCTATAGGGTGCGATGAGTGAGAATAGACAAATGGCAGAGACAGTTTGCTAAGTGGATGATCAAGGAATCTTCTAGAAACTTCTCATATGACACTTGCCTCTCAGAATTCGCTCAGGGATGAGTAAGAGATCAATGAAATCTCCAAGTGGAGCCAAGAACTATCAGTGGAATGACACTAATCAAAACCCCAGCGCTGACTCGCACCTCTGCAAATATCTATATATGGATCCCTCATCCCAGAGATCCAGAGGTTGGAGGCTGGAATTTTGTATCTTGTAAGGAAGTGCTATTGGCTTCCTAGTGGAACATCATAGTGTTGGGTGATCTAAGCTTTTCATGAGGTGAAGAAGGGCTTTCATGCTGGGAGGATGACACTGGGTCAGATCAATGGGTTGTAATCCTCTCTTCTACTCTTTCTATCAATAAAGCTATTCAAATTTTCCTCCACATTCTTGTATGTTTAATGATATATGCATTTGTGTGGTCAATATATATTTGGTCCTATATTTTTTATGATTGTAGATCCCGATACTTTGAAGGTATTATGCTGCTTTGACTTTACAGGGACTCTTTGAAGCAGGGTAAGCAAGGAAGGAGCGATAAAGATCTGTCAGAGGGGAGAAGGAACAAGCAAGGAACCAAGCGAAAGATTGAGGTTGGTATTCTTGTCTCCTCTTCTATCTACTTCTCATAAAGGAAAACGAAAGTAACTTTAGTTTGTTTGTTTCTAATATAGCTACTCGTCTTAGTGGGACTAGCAGCTCTGAAGTTAAGCCAGCTAGCCTTCGAACTGCATTTTCTATGCAAGTGCAAAGTAGATCAATGCTGCTTCAGTCCATCTCTGGGTTTTGTTTATAAACTTAACAATTGATTTCAAACATCCTAATTGCCCTGGTGGTGGCTCAAGTAACCTCATTAGATCATCCCCTGTGATTTGCATTTACTGACTATCATTAGCTCAGCCTAAATCCTTGAACTAAGATGCAAACTGTGACCAAAAACCAAGTTGAAGTCTCGTCTCTGGACCATCGCACATTCTCCTATTGGCAATCTAGATGCATCGCACCTCCCGTGTGCAGTAGGTGAGATGCATCCCTGTTTCCCTGTGTTACAGGTGCGATGAATAGATAAGACTGTTTCTGCCTCCAGATTTTGGTTTTTCGTTCACTCTCTTCAGCTTTCTTCAGGAGTTTTGCTGTTTGTGATCAATATACCACTGTGGAAACTCCCTTCCTTTGCATTATTCAGCCTCCATTGTACAAATAATTGTAAATGTTTTTATGTATTTTTTGCCATTTACAGTTCTCCTTTACAAAGAAGTAGCTTAGTTGAATTGTCGTCTTTTGATTTGGAAGTGTCGCAAGTGTCGTTTTCAGTCAAAGAAAAGAATCCTACTATTCTTGATGGTCGATTACACTGTTACTCTTGTATTTGATTTGAATTAATAGTTTTTCAAGTGTTGAAATCAGTTTTCAATTCAAAATCGCAAAGTGTTGTCATTGTCTTCCTTTCGTCTTTTGAAGAGAAAATTGTTATTACTGTAGCTTTGAAAAGATAATTCAAATTTGTACTTAGCATTATTTTTGTCATTCATATATTAAGAAAGCGAAAAAAAAATACATGCATGTGCATTTTCATTTAGACTGCTTGTTGATTTTGATTTAGGACAGTGCATCTAGTGTGTGCTCTCCGCTCTATGTTGAAAGAATCTCACTTCTCTTTCCTTAGTAGCTAGGATTTTCATTGCAAAAAGAAGAATAAACGATTGTTTATCATCTTAGATTGCATTTTAGGAATTGTATATCTACATCACGTGGTGAACCTTAAAGGCAAAGTTCTTAAGAAAGATCAACTGTAAAAAAAATTCAATGAATATAAAAAACAACATTTAGAAGTCTAGTCTAGAGACGTATTCCGACGTTGTAAAGCCTGGTAACTATCGCTTTCATCGTAGGTTAGGTGATTCCCCCTCTTTGAGACGACAAGTGCCAGTACGAACTTGTGCTCCCACGTACCGTCGAGTATATATTGGGAGACCACAATAGGCTATATCCTTTATCTTTAGGAAGTCGTGTCTGCCACCCTATCAATCGCAATGCGCTGAACACAACATTCGGGAAGATTGATTGTTGTATCGTAAAAAGTATTCTGTAGTTTTGCGATTGGTTTGGTAATCCCTCTGTTTAGATTTCCAGAGTAGTCTCTTCCATTCCTTTTTAGACTCCTTAAAGGAAAAGGTCCATCTGAGCACTTGTCACTTCAGGCTCATTAAAAATCATAGGCAACTAGAGTCATCTTTAGCTTTTTCTCGACTCTTAAAAATTGAAAAAGCAAGTTGTGTCAAAGCGTCTAAAATTCATTTAATTCGGAATCAATTTTTCCCCTTCATTTTGAGTTTATCGAGTAATCCACAATCGTGGAAGAAAGTCAATCGAAACCCTGTCGTTCGCGGAGATTAACGAGTCAACCATCTTTGACTCTGGAAACGAAACTATTCCGGACAAAGCGAACTCATTTAACCGGATCAAAGTCCCCTGGTTTGCTTGGAACTTGTGTTCCAACATCCTTAGGGACTCTGGTTACTCCAACCATTTCTGGTATCCATGCCTTTACAGAAGAAGTTCCGCAGCCACGAGGACATTAGAACTGATCCTAGTGTAATGGTAAACGCTTCTATTCCTAAACTAGCTCCATCTACAACTGATTCGGAAGGTGTTACCCCTCCAACATCTGTCGCTGCAGAGTCTATACCTTCTTCAGCACCAGAAACATTTTACGGACCTGACGGTCTACCTCTCCCACCTGGATTGATTTCTATAGAAGAGATTGTGGAGGATCCTCCATCTAGTACTCCATTTCATTTTGGAGCCAAGAGCACCCTATATCCTTCTTCTTCATAAGTTAGTCTCCCTTCATCGCAAGTTCCTGTAGAATCGCTAGGAAATCTTTTGGATAGACTAGATATGTCTGGACAACCATCGACATCTAGGACCGTGTCATCTAACATAGTAGCAGTAGAACCTCCTGCTGCTACTCCAACAATGTTTTCTGGTGTACCATCTGTCCCAACTAGCTCTCAACCGCTAGATGGAGTCCATCCAGGGACTGTTTCGACAGTATGGTCTGTTCCCGTTTGTTCGTCCGGAATAATATCTGGAATCTTTTATGTTGAGTCTCAGCAAATTGATCCTTCGCAACATTATCAATTTGGGTAGCGCGGTCCCCAAAGGCAAATCATTCCTTTGAGCACTAGTATGCCCTTTCATTGTTCCCTCCGGGAGAACAACCATATGAGAGTTCGCAACAGAATTCGGGTCATGCTAGAATTACGTCCAGCGGTTGGGTGCCAATACTGCCTCAATAACCAAGAGTTGTATACTCAATGCAACAAAGTCTACCTGTGTCAAATATCCCCACTACACCACCTATTGTGACGGTGTCACAAGTACAAGCGTTGCCTATTGTATGCCAACCTCAAGCTTCTCAGGTCGTAATACAACAGCCTCTTGTCTCCATGATGCAACCACAATCACCGATTAGTGGGTTCTTAACTGGAGTGACCCAGGCTCAAACGGGTACTATTACCCCTCATCTTGGTCAAATAGCTAGTATTGGACAACAGCAAATGGATTCACAACCATGGCTGGTACAATATCAACAACCGCAATTCCAACAAGCTTACCAAGGATCTGAGCAACAAATCTTTGCGAGTAATGGGCAGCTGTATATTCAAAATGGTCAACATCAATCATATCATAATGGTTATGCCCATTAACCTTACCAAAGTTATCAACATCAAATGCATTATGTTGGTATGCAAAGACCCACTTCTCAGGCAATCCCATCTTATCTTGGGTATGCTTCATCGAACCTGAATCAATAGTTGCCATTCATGGTGACTTTAGAGTTACCGGATCTAAATCGGCTAACAAACGATCCAATTGCTTATGACCCTTGGTGGCTGGCGACATAAAATTCCGTCAGATATTCCTAAATTTAATGGAAATCCGGGTGAAGCCCTGTCGAACCATGTGATGACCTTTCATCTGTGGTGTTCATCCAACACTCTCAATGATGATTCGATTAGGCTTCACCTTTTTCAGCGAACGTTAACTGGTATGGCAGAAAAATGGTACATTGAATTGCCTAGAGCTTCATTCGATAACTTCAGCGCCCCTGCCACAACATTTTTAACCCATTTTTAGTTACCAATAAGGTACGAAACACGAACAGAGCTTCTTACCAATTTCAAATAAACGATGGCCACTCACATATTTGATCATATTCATGAGTGGCGACGTTGTCGTAGAATGGTACAAACATATGTTCCTGATCAGCTGCTAGCTGAATGGTTTATTAAGTCATTGTTACTTTCTATCATAGAAGATGTGGCAAAGGGAGGGGTTGTCACTGAAGAGCAAGTCATTGCTCATGCGCAATATCTAGACTTGATCTATACTCAGTCTGGAACGCTCTATGAAAAAATCCTTGATGCTCCTAGACGGGAGTTTTCCATTCCTCCTCCTCCAAAATCAAACAAAGACTCTTATGCCGGCGATGGCGTGATAGGTACGACTAGCACGAAAACCGTAAAGGCTACATCAAAGAAAGCTCATATGGTTTCTAATCAAAATTAAAATGAAGAACTTCTCGCCTTAGAGGTAAATACCGTGTCGACTGACAAAGGCAAAGAATCGAAGCAACCAGGAGGCAAGAAGAAAAGGAAAGGGAAAAAGAAGAAACAGGAGGAGTCGCCTCCTGAAAAATCTTGAGCAAACCCTTCTGGAGAAAGGAAACCAAGTCATCCATGCTTTATACGGGATGAGGATCATTGGACGAAAGATTGTCCACATAAAGCTGAGCTTACAAAATTATTAAAGAATTCAAAAACCTCAGCGATATTGACTGATCCGTTTCCAAACGCAGGAACCAATCTGGTTGCTAGTGACAATGCTTCCCTATCCCAAGTGCTTATGTTTTCCATTTCAAAACAACAAAATGATGCTTTGATATCAACAAGGAATAAATATTACGGGAATCCACAGCTGTCGAACAACAAGGCTACTGATCAACCTAGTAGTTCGACAACAACTTTGACCGAAGTTGTGCCTCCCATCATTCCTGAGCTAACAATAAAGCCGCCAAAGGGAGTAGTATAGAAATCGACATTTAATCCTCGTGCCAGAGCAACATAGAATTATAATATAGTAGAGGACCTGGTCCAATCGCCGTTCGCTATGTCAACACTTGAGGTACTACAAAATTGCCCCTCCCTAAAGTAGGCTCTATTATTAGCAATAGGTGGGATTGACCCAGCGGATTGCAATATTTTAACCTTTAATCATAAAGGATATGACCCGCAGCTACCAGCTCAACTGGCTTTCCTTATTCAAGTGAAATCCCTCAACAAAACTGTTCATCGAATAATTATTGATGAGGGGGCATCTACATGTATTATGTCAATGAGTTGCTGGAAAACTTTAGGCTCACCACCCTTTTCGCGATCGTCAACAACATTAAAAGCATTTGATGGATGAACATACACTCCATACGGGATTTTAAGTAACTTGCAAGTCGAACTGGGGTGCAAGACAATAGAAATTGACATCGAAGTTATTGATGGAAACCTAGCTTACAATATCCTACTGGGAAGGCCCTGGATTTATGCTATGGCTGCTGTTGTGTCAACTTACTTTAGAAAGATTGCATTTCTCTTTCAAGGAGGAATTACAATCGTTGATAAACAGACCTTTCTCCCCTACAGTTCTCAAGTTACCAGAAGCATTCCATTGATCCATGGAAGCTCTCAATCACTTCAAAATATCGGAGTAGGTCTCCTAAAAGACCCTTCCTTAATGGGGACTTTTGTCCTTCCACCTTCGAGTAATCTGGCAGAAGTAGACATAGTGGAAACCTGTCACATGATATCTTCTACATCAACAAATATGAAGAAGAACTCTGAACATTTTGATAGTGTGGATCATCACGAGGTATTGCCTCCAAGCCCTACCATAGCTACATCATCTGACGATCAATTCAGTGATGTTGTACATTATGTACTGGGGGCATTGGAACTAGATATTTCCTTCATGACCCCTTATGAGATGTGATCAAAAGTCGCCATGAGGATAGTTCTTTTACTGTGTCAGCCTCATTAAAAAATGAAACAACTCCCTTCCCAAGTCGAGTCTTTCAAAAATCTCAAAAAAGAACCTTCATTCCATCCACCTCGTTGAATGCAATGAAGCTTGGGGGGCATGCATCTTGATTTGCGTCACTATGCTGGGGGCATGCGAACTTATAACAAGCATAGTTTTTCGTTCAAGCTTTTGTAAACATGAAACTGAACTTGAGCATATGTTGTCACATGGTTCAACCTCATTAAAAAATGAACCAGGCCACGAGCAGTGTTACCACAGGGTTCAAGCGCGTTAAAAAATAAACCCGCCACGAGCAGTTTTATGCGAAGTTCAAGCTCGTTAAAAATAAATCTAGCAATGAGCATATGTTCCACTAGAGTTTAAGCTCATTAAAAAATGAACCCACCTTCGGTAAATAACCATTGTGATTGCATTATCATCAGCTTTTGAACCTTGGTCGTGTTCTTACCATCACCTCCACTCTGTTTTAGCCGATCATACACCTCCATTTGATTGTTTACCCCTTTTGAGGAATAGCTGCGACGAGTGATTCTGTTAGCCACCTTCTTTACACTGCCATGATTGGAAAGTTCCAAACCTTACCTGGAACCAGTGGCTACTCAAAAATATCACTTGTTCCTCAAAAAACAAGTTTCCTTTAAGCTCTTTTCATTTGACTTGTAAAATATGAAAAGATTGCCGAGCAATTGGCCTCTCCAGCTCGTTAAAGTGATCAGAAGTGCTATCCCTCCTCTAGATTTTAATCTTTTTGGACCTGAGGGATCATTACACAAAAAGATTGAGCGCTTATCTTGTTCGGCTCGTTAAAACTATCGAAAATTCATCCCTTTCGTATTATTTTACACTTTTTCAGACCTAAGGGATCACATGAAGAAAAAGGAATCTTGGTGTTTTCTTTCCATCCCTTTTCAGACTCTCTAAAATTGAAAAAGGACCAAGTTATCTTTGTCATTAAACTCGTTAAAACCAATAGCGACAAACTTGTCCATGCAGACAATAATGAGTTTCATTGTCGCTAGGCTCGTTAAAACATAGCGATGGGTTTGCCCGAAGGGCAAATTATAGAACAAGCATATGTTATCCTCCTCAACTTACAAAAATAAAAAGAGGTACTGGTCAGCAATGACTGGGGAAAAATTGGGAAGAAAAACTTGAAGAAACTTTATTGGTAGCAAGTCGCTCTTGAACATGACACTTTCACTCCATCGCCATGATTGAGTCAGGTTGGGTTATTCCGTTCACCGGTCATATCACCATTGGTCCACCGTACCATCCATTATTGGGGTTAACATTACCAATCCATTTCAGTATCACCGATATGTTCAAGAGAAGTCGTTTAGAGAATTCACCAACCCAGCTTGTGTCTCATCCGCTGCAATACCTTCACTCTTCATTCTTTCATGACTGCCACCCTGAACCTTGTATCATCAGATCATTTTCACCTCCACAAAATCATTTGCTCTGTTTCTTGTCATAGATGTGGGATTCATTAAGGCCCTCCTATGATGGTCACTTCTTGTCGACATCTGGTCATTATCCAAGAAGTTGACCTAGGAACAACCCTTTCAGTACTTTGAAGCTTGCATGCCTCAATGGCAAGTTTCTCACTCCGGCGATAGGTTTACATCAATGGCCTTCGACTGAAAGATTTTTTGTGGTGTTCGACGCCAAGTCCCATTTTCAAACAACGTGAATTGTACTGTCGTACCTTGAGGGTCATCATCATTATCAGTGATTCCTCTCACGCTTGTTAATAGCTTACATCATTGGCTGGTAATCAGGCAATGTTTTTCCATGTTCGACTCCAGAACATCTTTGACATGGATTGACTTGTACTTCAGGCGAAGATTGAATGAGTTTGAAGACCCCGGATCTAGTTTCATCCATATGGGCTATGATATATTCAGGGAAATAAATATGTCAAATGTACATCATTGCTGCATAGATGATCATCCAAATCAAAGGATGATGGCTCTATCAGAATCATCAGTCTGCCACACAGACGGTTGTCTGTCCTATGTACATGAAAATGAAATTATAAAGCTGAGCATGGGAATGCCTGCCTCAGCTAGATCATGAAAATATTATGAAGATAATGTATTGTATGTATCTTATTCAGGTTGCTTTCTAGTCAAAAACCTTGGATCCTCATGATAAAGCTTCACCCGACATCAAAAGATTTACGACCTTCAATGCTTTAGGGGGCAAACTGTTATAGACATATTTGGGCACTGCAACCCCAATCACATATGTCCATAAATCAAGGGCTTATAAGTCCCTAAAAGTGTTGTTTCATACCCTAAAGGAGCAAGGTCAGCTGATTACATCATCTCCCAGAAGTTCTCCATGAAAAACTACGTAGAACTGCTCAAAACAAGACCATCTCACTTGCTCCATGGTCAGGGTGCGATGCATCACACCTACTACACACGGGAGGTATGATGAATACTGGAAAGTCCTTCTATAGGGTGCGATGAGCGAGAATAGACAAATGGCAGAGACAGTTTGCTAAGTGGATGATCAAGGAATCTTCTAGAAACTTCTCATATGACACTTGCCTCTTAGAATTCGCCTAGGGATGAGTAAGAGATCAATGAAATCTCCAAGTGGAGCCAAGAAATATTAGTGGAATGACACTAATCAAAAATCTAGAGCTGACTCACACCTCTGCAAATATCTATATATGGATCCCTCATCCCAGAGATCCAGAGGTTGGAGGATGGAATTTTGTATCTTGTAAGGAAGTGTTGTTGGTTTCCTGGTGGAACATCATAGTGTTGGGAGATCTAAGCTTTTCATGAGGTGAAGAAGGGCTTTCATGCTGGGAGGATGACGTTGGGTCAGATCAATGGGTTGTAATCCTCTCTTCTACTCTTTCTATCAATAAAGCTATTCGAGTTTTCCTACACATTCTTGTATGTTTGATGATATATGAATTTGTGTGGTCAATATATATCTGGTCGTATATTGTTTATGATTGTAGATCCTGATACTTTGAAGGTATTATGCTGCTTTGACTTTACAAGTACTCTTTTAAGCAAGCTAAGCAAGGAAGGAGAAACAAAGATTTGTCAGAGGGGAGAAGGAACAAGCAAGGAATCAAGTGAAAGATTGAGGTTGGTATTCTTTGCTCCTCTTCTACCTACTTCTCATAAAGGAAAACGAAAGTAACTTTAGTTTGTTTCAGGGAAATTTTTAAGAACCGCCCCTAAATTTACATATATAATAAATGGGCGAATCTCCATGGTATATAGGAAAAATGGAAGGCGATTTTATCAATAATATGATATGTGTATATAATTTTTTGGCGAATCTCTCACCAGGCATGGCGAATATTTTACTCAATTATAAAATCTTGTGTTTATTGAATACACAAATGAAATCATTGCATTTCTTTAAAATATCTTTTGAAATCAAAATTACGAAATTACATATCGATAGGGGTGTAAGATAAAATTCACCTGTGCGATTCACAGAAAGCATGAGAAAAAACCTAATACTATATTATAAAACCAAGAAAACATTCAAATTCATTCACTTTTCGAGGGACCTCTCAACCCACACCCTGCCAATACACAAGTATGTTCTTGTTTGCAATTAGAAAAATGACCCAAATTAC